>JAEANM010003138.1:0-22950 GCA_017656035.1 Myanophis thanlyinensis
CTTACTTACTTACTTACTTACTTACTTATTTACTTATTTTCAGATTTACAGCTATCATAGTAAATCAGAAAATCGATTAAATCTTAAGATACATCACCTAATGCACAGTTTAAATGCTAAGATTAGTGCTTAAAACCATTTATTATTTAACTATAATAGTTAAAAAAGAATAATTTTCCATTTGATATGGCAGCATTAGTTGTCCTTAATTTCTGAAGGCCTTTGCGAAGAGCTATTTTTCGAGCTATTTTTAGAAGGCCACAAGAAGGGGGCACCCATATTTCTTAGGCAGCTGCAAAAAAGTGAGGTACTGGTAGTTGTCAATTTACAACAGTTCATTTAGTGAACGTTCGAAGTTACAATGACTCTGAAAAAAGTGACTTATGACCATTTTCACCCTTTCAACCATTGCAGCATCCCCATAGTCACATGATCAAAATTCAGACACTTGGCAACTGTCTCATATTTATGACAGTTGCAGAGTCCTGGGATCATGGGATCTCCTTTTTTCTGACAAGCAATGTCAATGGGAAAGCCAGATTCACTTAACAACCATGTTGCTAACTTAACAACTGCAGTGATTCACTGAACAACTGTGGCAAGAAAGGTTGCAAAATGAGGAAAAATTCATTTAACAACTGTCTCACATAGCAACAGAAATTTTAAGCTTGTAAGTTGAGGGCTACCTGCAATAAAATCGTGTAAGTTGCTACAGTGTTATTTTCAATAAATCTTTGAATTTACCCTAAGGTTGTTTCCTTACTTCTTTCAGGTTGGGGATGTGATGACTGTTTGAAACATTTCTCAGAAGTCCAAATTTGGAAGTTAATTCATTAACATTTCGAGGTGGCCCAGGGACTTCTTTCCATTCAAACCTCACTGAAGCCGAACAATTAGAACAAGTAGTGAAGGCATCCAGTGAATGGCTTGTACAGATGGAAATAGATAAAAACCCCAAAGCCATATTTTGCAGCAAGTGCCTGCAAATTGTTTTTCAGTAGTAGATGATAGGATTACATGCCTTTTAGGGCTTGGTAATATTTGGACATTCTTATTTTGACAACACCTAAAATAAAATGTTCCTTTATCTGCTTTCAGGGAGTTGCGTCGCATGGTTATTATTATAGTTTTATCTACAGATATGTCATATCATTTCCAGCATATGAAAATCATGAAACATATTATGCAGTGTCTCCAACTATCTGACAGGTTAGTTGTATTAGAAAGAGAAGCTCTCCTCACTCTGAATACGGAGCAGAAGGGGGGCATGGAGAGTGGCTAAGAGTTCTAAAGTTTTTCCTTTTTTGTCTGGTGATCAGAATGAACTTAATTTGACAGGACACACAAAGATAAAATCATGTCTTTTCTGGTACACATAGCTGATATCAGCCATCCAGGAAAACCTTGGGAACTGCACTATCAATGGTCAAAAGCATTACTGGAAGAATTCTTTGAACAGGTGCTGTATTTAAAAGTCTAAACATATACTATAGGTCTGTGCAACAATTCAGATTCAAAGGCAAAAGGCTGATTCAGAGCATACAGAATACAAATTTAGTAGCTATCTGCAACTTCTTAAATGTTTCTAAGGGACTTTTTAGTCTCCACCTTATCCCTGCCTTCCTTCATCACTGCCCAACTTTGCTATGGAGCCTATGAAAAAAAAAAAATAAGGGCAGGGGAGAGGGATAGTTTAGCATATTTACAGTGACAAGTTTAGTCTGATACCTTGTGTGGCTCTTGGTATCTTTGCTAAAATGTATGAACCTCTCCCTCTGTTTTAGAAAGAGCATTCTCAGAATACTGTTCTTAACTGTTTTCATAATATAGCATGTATAAAGCATCACTTGTTCAGAATAGCTCATGCTTCTGTGAATTCCTTCCTCCAATGCTAGGGAGACAAAGAGGCTGAGATGGGACTTCCAATTTCTTCGCTCTGTGATCGCAAGACAACCGATATTGCAGAATCCCAAATAGGTGAAGCTCATTTAAAAGGAGAGAGGCGATTTGTTTCCCCCCCCCACTCTTTTTACTTTTCACATTGTTGACTCTTCTTCCTAACCATCCTCCAAACAACGACTGTCATTTACGTAAAGTTTTCTTTTTAAGCTTCCCCACTCAGTAACAACTAGGATGCAGAGAGGCGTCTTGGCAACAAATCAGACTGCAATTATGAGTTCATTAAATTATAATGTCGTATTTTCCCCTTCTAATGGAAACTTTTCGCTCATCAGTCACATTGGGGTAATTCTTTCAAGTGTAGCAAAACAACCAACAGAACAAAAAATTGATTCCCTTTTACTTAGGTAATGCAATCACATGAAGCCATGATTTCAGTAAAGGAGAATATTTGTAGTTCAGAGCTGAAATGAAGGGTCTTTGGTGCTCTCTGATCTTGGTTGTTTTACTTGAAGACATTTCATTACCCAAAGGAAACAACCAAGCTCAAAGCTTGTTTCACTGATGCTTTGTTGAATCACATTGATATAGTTTATACATAACATTAAGGTGGAAACAATTATTTAGGAAGCTGGTGAAAAAAAAACATGCCTTTCAGAGGAAAGAAATTCTGCTTCCATCTACTTTTTGGAAAGAGGTCAAAGATTAAAAGTAATGCTTCTGCACACAATATTTATAGCCAAGCAATGTTTTGCTGCAGAAAACCCCACTAGACTACAAAGTGGGACACTGTGAGATCAAGTTCTGCCTTAGCTATGAAAGCCACTTGGGTGACTTTAGGCCAGTCACTCTTCTCAGCTCAAAATACCTCACAGGGTTGTTATGGGGAAAATATGACGAGGAAGAGCTATTGGATAAATTCACTTCCTTGAGTTATTTGTAAACAAATAAAGGAAGGATACAAATAATTAAATTAAGAACCCCATAATAATGCTATGCATTTTAGAAATTAATGACCTGTTCTTTGTCAGGAGCAGCCTTCCCAGACATGGTCTCCAAATGACTACAACTGCCCTAAATTCTAGTCTGCAAAGCTGATTTGGAATGGCCTTGAGAGACAGGGCAAAATGACACAATCCAATAAAAGGCAGCTGAGCCCACAGCAATAATGTAGGTGAAGCCAGAGGCTCAGAAGAGACCCTATTTTGGCTCTGTAAAAGGAATGGGGGGAAGAGAAGTACTGTACTGTCAGACTTGCAAGATTCTGTTAATGTAACCTTGCAATAATATATAATTAGTCATTTGGTTGTGCTTCTTGTCTGATCTACCTCATAAGGCTAATGGTTTTGGAGTGTAGAACTAATAATTTTACTGAGGCTTTTACTAAAAAGCTACTAAATGATGGTTAAAGAGAGCATTTTATCAGACTTTTGGTCATTAACTACACTCAACTGAACCTGAGTAAAGCTTATTTGTTCAGTTTTACACTAGTTATTGTGTTTACATTTTTTCTTCCTTCCTTCCTTCCTTCCTTCCTTTAGGTTTTATTGATGTTATAGTAAAACCAGCATATGTTCTTCTACTTGAAACTGTGGAAAAAACATCTACTCCTGTTGCACCTGAAGCTGCTAATTCTCTATGTGAAAAAGACAGGTGTGGACATCCTTGCTTATTTCAGTTACCATTGACTCCAACACTCTGTTTTAGCTCTCCTTTAAGCAACTTCTTGAAATAACTTTACCAAACTAGAAATTATAACGTCATGTTCTAAACACTTTATAGGTAAGATAAGATAGCACTTATTCTTTCCATTCATTGTTTCCAGCCCTGAAAACATGCAAATACATCTTATTTTTACTCTTCCAAATATTCTTTTCCAGTTAGTTTTAATATATTTGTGAATCTCTAGAACAGTTGACAGGAGGAGAAAAGAGACTGAAGAAATGCACAGAAGGAAACTTTGGGGAGTTTCACAACTGGAGAAGTCAAGAGAAGTTAAGAGTTTTAACTCCATCACTTGGCAACAATGGTGACATTTGTAAGGGATATTATACAGGTAGTTCTCAAGTGACAACAACAACTGAACCCAAAGTTTATGCTGAATCTTTTGTTAAGTGGGTTTGCTCCATTTTACAACTTTTCTTGCCACAGTTAAGCGAGTCATTGCATTTGTTAAGTTAGCAACCCGGTTGTTAAGTGAATCTGACTTCCCCATTGACTTTGCTTGTCAGAAGGTCTACAAAAGCTGATCACCTGACTCTGGGACGCACAACTGTCATAACTATAAACCACTTACCAAGCATCTGAATTTTGATCATAAGGCCATGGGGATGGTCGTAAGTGTGAAAAATGGTCATAAGACACTTTTTTCACTGCCATTGTAACTTTGAACAATCACTAAATGAACTGTTGAAAGTCAAGGACTATAGTATTCTGTGCCAGCCTTTTTCAATGGTATTAATGGAAGAAATTTTTATAGATGTGTATGGAAGTGATGGTGGTGGTGTTTTTCCATCATAGATTTGGGAAGAAACTAAATAAGAGTTTACTTTCACAGATGTATCTGTCTTCCATATTCTTTTGCAATTCATGCAAAAGTGGCTTCCACGCTAAATTTACATTATAAGATAATAGTAGTATCTCATAGTTGTATTTGTTTGCTGAGTCATGGTAGTAATTAGTTGGATCTCATAATACTTCTGTAACATATTGTATGCATAAAACATATATTATCTATTTGTTGTTGAATTGAGAAATAACAACAGAAGAGGTTAATAATGCCTGTTCTTTAAAGCCTGGTGAACAGATATAAAACTACATAGTATCCCCTAATCTTTGTGTCATGTATTCTGTCTCATATATTCCAGCATTTATTCTCCCCAGTTTCCACAAATTAAGTGCAACAGTCTGAAAAAGAACTGCCCTCACATTTGCTCCCACATCTATATAGTCATGTTCAGACTTTCTCGTGGAAACTGGGAGAATGTGGCAGGGTGGAATGTTAATGTAAGGATAAAGCAGAGAACTAGTGTACAGACTCGTTCAATTTTTTTTCATATAATTTGTACAACTGAATAGGATTCATTTCATAACCAGCCCTCTAGGTCGTATTATTTATCCTGTCCTATTGCATTGTTTATTGCCTTTCCTATAATTATTTCAGTACTTGCTCCACATTGAAAATGCACTGCTTGCTTTGTTTTGGGAGTTTTTCAGCTTTTCTTTTTAAAAAACAAACATGAATATTCTGCTTTAGGAGCTGTACAATGGAATAATATAAAGCTCCCAAAGAGATTGCTTATCAGAAAAGCAGAATTTATGATAACAAGTCTATATTGCTGTAAATAATTATTAAATGGTTTGTGCAGAAATATAAACATTATGTAAACTGAAATTAGTTCTTTTGAATGCTTTTCAAAGAAACATATTCTTTCCTAGAGATACAGAAGAACTGATAAACGTGAGACAATTATTTGTCCCAAATCTCCATGTTACATCTTACAAAGATGTAATAAAATCCCTTAATTTCTTGATTCAGAAACTCCCCTATTACAGAATCTAATTATTACTTTCTACTGATCAACTCAAAATGGAATTAAATAAAAAATTCACATATTAATATAGAATTGCTTTTGCTATGATTAAGATAATTCTTTTATCTTTTACTTACTCCCTTGTGATTACAGTGTGGATCAGGACTTAAGATCAACATTTTAACATTCTTTTGATTTGCTACTTTTACTTCCTAAGTGACTGTTTCTGTACTGGGTGGAATGGAATACTGAACTTCAGAAGAAAATATCTCCAGTTCTAAAGTAAAATAGTAGCACCCACATGCAGGTCAAACTTGCAGTCAGCAACACATCTCACCCTCAAGAAATAGGTATCCCATATTGGAGAATCTCAAAGCAACCTAAGTGGGAATGGTCATCATTGTAGCATGTTGCCTGATTGTAAAATAGCAAGTGATAGCTATAAGAAGAAATTGAATGAAATAGTTCTAAACATCCTGGTGAAAAAGATCCATTCATGTAAAATGGTAAATAAATTCAGCTTAAGGTGAAGAATAGGGACCTTTGATTTTTGTGGTTTTCATCTCCTCTGAAAGTTATTTATTAAGTGCATAGCATAAATGAACTATAGTACTAAATGTTATTATAAGATCCTCCTTAACTGTGTAATTTATTAGATTTTTATCCCACCTTTATTACTTTATAAATAACTCAAGGCAGCAAATATACATAATACTTCCTTCTTCTGCTATTGGACTGAAAGTGAGTGACTCACTAAAATAATTTCTAATTGTGAAACTATCCTGGTTATTACAGGTAGTCCTTAACTCACAACCATTCATTTGGTGACTGTTTGAAGTTACAATAAAAAAAGAATCTTATGACCATTTTCCACACTTCTGACTGTTGCAGCATCCTTGTGTCCATATGCTCAAAATTTGGACACTTGGCCATAGACATGTATTTATGATGGTTGCAGTATTCCAGGACATGTGATCACCTTTTGTGACCTGACAAATAAAGCCAATGGGGAAGCCAGATTTACTTAACAACTGTATTACTGACTTGACTGCAATGATTCACTTTATAGCAAGAAAAGTCATAAAATTGGACAAAATTCACTTAACAACTGTCTTGCTTGGCAATTTTGGGTCAATTGTGGTTGTAAGTTAAGAACTACTTATATTAATCTCAAACCTACTCTCTCCTCTGTTAATTTGCTATTTCAAGTTCACTTTAAAAATGTAATTTGCATTTAAATACAATCTACATTAATCCAATGACAAAATAGAATTATATGATTAAAACTATCATGTTAACAATTCTTTTCTTCCTGTTGCCTGCCTCCCTGCCTGCCTTTTTATGCGACTGCCTTCCTAGCAAAGAACAGTCCACGGAGACTAATGAAATAAATCCCAGTGGAAACTGTCTACCTAAAGATCATAGGATTTGTCTAGAAAAACAGAAAGTAAACCTATCATGCTTTAGGGACCAAATTCTGCAGAATATAGAAGCAAATAGAAACAAATGGAAGGACAGTAAAGAAACTGTTAACAAAGGTATGAATAACATATACTGACATTCTTGTGTTTGGTCTTAATGCAGATATTCATAGAAACAAAAATTTATATATATAAAATTAAGAACCCCAATTTAAAAATCGAGATAATTTGAGACATTTGAATGATATTTAGAATTATTTATTGACCAAGTGTGTTTGGACACACAAGGAATTTGTCTTTGGTGTATATGCTCTCAATACATAAAAAGAAAGGTACATTCATCAAGAATCATAAGATACAATACTTAATGATAGTCATAGGGTACAAGTAAGCAATCAAATCATATTAGGAAACAATAATCAATGTAAATCGTAAGGATACAAGCATAAGAGGGAGGAAATAGGTGTTAGGAACTATGAGAAGAATAATAATAATGCAGACTTAGTAAATAGTTTGACAGTGTTGAGGGAATTATTTGTTTAGCAGAGTGATGGCGTTCAGGAAAAAAATTTTCTGGTGTGCAGTGCTCTGTAGTGTTGTTTTGAGGGTACAAGTTGAAACAATTTATGTCCAGGATGTGAGTGGTCTGTAAATATTTTTCCAGATTCTAGAAGGAAAGAAAGGCTTAATCTGGAAATGGATCTTTTCCCAAAAAGGAACAAAAAATAATGCAAGCTCACATAAAAGAAATGCAGGGAAGGAAAAAGAGCCACCCAAATGTAACATGTTGACAGGATCAAAATGCTGAAAGAATTCTTGGCACCAGTTTTTTCACTGCAGAAATTCAAGGGCAAGCCTATGCCTGACACGAAATTTTCCAGAAAGGAGACTGTGGATGTTAAACAATTAGTGGTATAAAAGAAGTGGTATTATACTGACAAACTGACAGTCTAAAAATATTATCTTCTTTCTCCTATTTCTTCTTTCTAAATGGGAGCTCTGTGCTATCTCTTGGCTTTCTGCATATAAAAAAAGACACTAAAGTGAAAAAAAAATGTAACTGAGATAGGAAAATTCTATGAACAAATCCAATGGAAAAAAATTGCACTCTAGGAAAATTTACAAGTGTTCCATTAGCTTAGTTTTTAAAAAACGTTTTAATGTTGTTTGAACATTCACTTTTCAGGAGAACTGCTAGATAAGGAAAGCAACAAGACTAAAAAACAAGTCACAGTTAAATCTAAAGGACAGAAAGGAAAACCTCAGAAAACAATGAAAGAAAAATCCCATCTTTCTAGCCCAAAGGATTACTGTATTGCAGCACAAAGTCCCTCAACTTGTCGTTGTCAACTTTGTATCAGCAAAGCATGTGAACCAATGGAGGTCAGCTTCATAGTTTACACTGCAAACTCATCAGAATTAGCACAACCACAGCAGGATACTGATGTCATGGATGTCACGGAATCGTACGGTATGAAAAGCTCTCTTCTATCACAATTGTAGTCTTCATTCTTTTTGTCATACAAAATGTATTCAAAATGTCTTTAGTTATCTATAGAGTTCATTATTAATTCAGGTAAAGGGGGAAAAGCTCTTTTTTATTCATAACCATAGCTTTCTTGCCTATAGTTCTAGAAAACTATAGATGCAATAGATTTACAAACTTCAAATCTATACGATGCAAATGGAAAATACGTAAAATAATACTGTAATAAATGCAGAATTTTACTTCTGTAATATTTTTTAAAAAAGATACCTGCAAAACTCAAGTAAACTCCAAGTGGTTGTTTCTTCCAAGCATTAGAAATTCCGTAGAAATTTCTGTTAACAGGGCATGGGATGTTTCTCCTATGTAGCTGCCTAATTGCTTCATAATGAGTCCAGTTGAAACTTCCACTTCTCCAAATTCTCTTTGCATCTTTTCCTTGCTATCAGAGCGGTTCCATACATGAGTTACCACATTTGACAAATCCTATCTTGCGCCATCAAATTAAATAATTTTTATTAATAATTATGCAAATTTCTGCTGCTGAATGTTCCCCTGTAAATCTGAGGTGGTGCGAAAATCTTTGTCTACCATCTGTAACTTCCAACAGAGAATTAATCTTTCTAAACATTCCCTCACTGAATTCCAGATATGTTATGTTTATGTTTATGATATGTCTTGATTAGGTCGGCTAATTGAAATTATGTGTTCAGCTAGTATTTCATTAATGGGAATCACTATAAGAAAATGAAGTGGCTTATTCTAATTATATCTTTTTAAATTCTAACAAAATGTAGGTTTTAAGCATCAATCATCTTGACATACATGTATATTTTCATCTTGAAAATGAATATTTTTTCATCTTGAAAGTTGTTATAACTTACATCTAGCTGTCTGCATATTGCTAATACATTAGTACCTTTTTGCTGAATTACTTTAAAATTCTTGTCCCAAAACATTTTATAAATACAAGCTTGTGATTTTTTTAAACCAAAAATTGACCTTCATTTTTTTTCTAATATAAGATACAGCATTATTTTTCATACAAAATGACTTCACTGAATATTCCTTTTTATGCATTATTTTCTAGAGGAACTAGTAGATAAAGAAAGTTCTTGGAGGAAAGCAACAAGTCAGAATATAGTTGAAAGCATACAAGAGATGAGAAACATGGTTCCCAAAACAAAGGTTCTGCATCCTGATGAAAGTGATGATGTTGTCATTGAGGAATTTAAACCAAATGATCCAGAACCCCCCAAAACTACTAAACCACCTGATGATATTACGCCAATGGATTGCCAACAACTACCTAATCTTGGATTTTTAAGGACAAATTTAACCAAAAGTGACCTGGAAATGTTTTCACTATGGAATGGTAATCATCTGCTTCATGGATTATACCGGGGGAAACTGGGATAATTGTTTGTGAAATGTATTAGCAAGGAAAAAGTGCATACAGAAACCAGAAATCAGGGAATATCACTATAAATATATACTTTGTGTATGAACTTTACAAAATCTTAAATAGGACAATCAGATTTCAATTTCACTGCCCACATGTACATTGACAATAAAGATTTGAACTGAATTTCAATTGAAAAAATGAGAAATCGTGAGAAAACCACACATCTAATCACTTAAGGATATTTTTTTTCCAAATGGTAAAGGCTAAGCACTGAAAAAGTTACTGTAAACTTGCAGCCTCTGGGCCAGATGTGTCACATGCTGGCCACACCCATCCCCAGTTTATCAAAGGGGAAAAAAGTCACGATATGTCATGTGATGATGTGATGTTGCGAGTTTGACACCCATGCTGTAAGGCATTAGTTTTGTTACTTTTGCCTTTGAAGTGAGCAAATGTGAAAATGCAAACAATGAGCAAATTATGAAAAAGGAAGCATTTTTACTGATAGGTCACTTTAGAGTTCCTAGACTGAGTACAGATACTAAGCAGTATTTCAGTATACTAAAATACTATTCTTAGTGCATTAGAAAGGTGGGTATCTCCCCAGTTAAGCTGTTTTGAGGGATTATAGCCTATTTTGCATGGCAGTTTTAAACTATTTGTGTCTTTGTTGAAATCAAGACAAGTTAAACAAAAATTGCTGCCCAGATTCCAATTTGTTTTTTACTTGGCAATGAAACTAGCCAGGGCCGCTATCCAAAAGGCAGGTATCATAATCTCTGAGTCTAATTGGCAGATTCCTCTATTAAAAAAAAAACCCCACTGGTAGATATTTTGGCAGTTTCATCAATTTTAAAACACACACACCATTTCATAAAACAAAAAGAAAACCTAGCCTTTCATTGGTCCACCAGTGAAAAAAGGAGGAGGACGAGGGGCTTTCAGAAGAGGGTAAAAAGCCCAGCCACTTAGTATTGTAGAGACTTATAAATAAGAATAGTTAGTTATAAATAAGAATAGTTAGTAGTGTAGAAACCTGTTATTCTGTGATGCATTTATTCCTGTATGCTAACTTGTAATTGTAAAGCAAATACTTGCCTTTTGGTTTCTGTAGACACCTTTCACCATATATTTGTTTCCTTTTTGTAACCATATATGTGTTTAGATAACCTTTAGCATCTGTGAAATATCCTGCTTGGGATCTCATAAAACTCAATTGTTTCCTCTGAGATTGATACCTTTCAAAGTTCTAAAAAGTTGAATCCACATTTCACACCTTAAGCGCTATCTGTATTGCTAATTGCCTAAAATCACCAGATGGCTTTGTTGCAAATTGGAAGAACAAAAGAGATCCCCAGGAAAGGAGATAAGATCAGCATCTATCATTAAGGAACATGAGAGGGAATAGGATTAGGAACGTATATAAGACAGATAGAGTCCTCCTTCAAAATGTGACTTTCCGATATATCCCTTGACATATACTGGATCGTCTCCCTTCATTTGCTTTGATCAAAGATTAAATGTTGATTTTTTTTCCTTTCAAGCCTTCGTCTAAGCGATTCTTTTGGCTTATTATTTACTTAGGCGTAACTTAGAACCTTACATTTTGAAACAGGTAAAAAGGGGAACCCTCCAGTCAAAGCACCCAGGAGCCAACTGGAGCCGAGGCATTTGCCAGTGATTAAATGAATTGAAGTTGGCAGTCTGCAAAACACTATTTGTGCTGGCATACATCATAGTACCATTTTTTTCAACCTTCAGGCCTAGCATACGGCATCCAGTAGATTAGAAGCAATGCTTATTTCCAAGATGAAGCAGTGCCAAAAAGATGCTGCCGTCTTCCAAAAATTATATGGCTTATTTATAAAATACTAGATTTTCTACAGGGAGAAATATATTAAAAAAGATGCATATAATCAGAAACCTTGTTACTTCACGAGGAGGCTCTGATTAGCATATGTAAACTGACAAAAAATACTAAACTAAAAATGTGTGAAAAAAACCCCAATGAGACTATATTATGTGACCATTTATATATCATTTTCATAACACTTGGGAAATGGCTTTTTAATCAAAATTGCATCTGCAGTGAAAATTACTACACATTCTATGTGCTTTTACAAATATTGCCGGCCCTAGAATGGTAATTATTTCAAGATGTTACTTTCTCTCTCTACAGAAGAAGTTAGGAGACGTACAGCTGAACTGCAAAAAAAAAAATTGACTGACACAACCGTACAAGTGGTAGCGCAATTGGTACAAAATGAACAGTGTCAAGGAAGTGGAAAAGCTCCTGATCAAAATCCAGAAACATTTATCTTACAAGTAATCTCTGTTGATTCTCCTTCTGCAACATGCCAAGATCACACGGGAGGAAACTTTGACCCACGTCAGCAGAGTGTTGCCAGCACTCCCACCCCCACTAGTGCTCCTGTACCAGCATCAAATGTCTCACAAGCAAATGAAGTAAACCCATGTGGAGCTGCAGCTGTATCTGTCACATCCCTGAGTTATGGGGTCTTTAAAATCCCCTAGTAATTTGTTCATTTGCAGAGTCGGATTGCTCTGCCTTCAAGCAGAATAGGCACTGGTATCACATACAAGGCCAGTTGATGTAAATAAATAGATCTTTTGCCTGCTGGTTGTTCAGTTTTCAATGCAGAAAATGTTCATATGGGAGCCCAAAAAACCAAGCAGTTGTTTTCATGAGGCAAAGGGCATGTATGAAGTCCAAAGTAATACCAATTTCTTTTCAAAGCGTGCATAGCCTTATTATTTTATTTTAACTTAATGTGGGGGAGGGGGTACCATGAGAACTGCTATGGACACCCTAGCAACTATAGACCCCATTGCTTGATTTTTGTTTAGTAACATGGAGCCACTATTGTTTGTTCAACAGAACATAATATTAAAAATCCTCACCAATATTTGTGAACATTGCTATGAAGAATGAAGTCCTTCTGTGCTGAGTACAACTTAATTTTAAGTAAATGGTGCCACAGCTCTCCTAATTTTCACATCTTGCTTTATTTATATGAAAACTTTGCTAGACTTGTTAGTTTTCTTGGAGACTTAAACAGCTTTTTGAATTTAAAATCTAAATAGAAAAATATTAGTTGGTTAGGTGCCATTCAGTCATGCTTGACTTCTGGCAACAGAAGTCGGTAATATGTGTACGGTAATATACTTATAGCTCTTCTAAGGAGGTCCTGTATTAATTTTTCTACCTGCTCTCATTAGATAACAGCAAAGATGTCTTGTGGCATTTGTTTTCAGCTAGAAATCAGGGATATCAAACTGGCAGCCCAAGGGTCAGATGTGCAGGCCACACCCACCACAGTTCCAAAGGGAAAAATGTTGCGATATGTTATGTGACGGCAATGTGATGCGGTGAGTTTGACACCTGTGAACTAGATCAACCCTTAGAATAGAGCTATCTTAGCTAAGCAGCAGAAATTCAGATGACCAGTAGATGGCAGCAGAATTATACAGTAGTAAAATTCTGTCTTTGCTGCCACCTAATGGCTATCTAGGTCAGATATCTATAGGTTATCCTTATACAATGCCTAGAAAATTGTACTAGTTACATTCTAAAATTAAATGCTACTGTTACAAAGGCTTTCTTTTGTAGTATTTTCCTATTACCTTGCACAAATTTACAGAGATGAACAATACACACTGACAAAAATGAGTCTGACACTAACAGCTCTTTTGATTAAAAAGATATATGTAATTAGCTTGATTTGCTAAAGATGACATAATCTAATAATGAGTATATTTTTAAAATTACTCTGACAGCTAATGAAAATAGCAGAAAAATGAGAATCAGTTGACATCAAATATTGATATAAAGTAGTGACTAAGTGGGCAACTGCAATTGAAATATTTTCAAACAGAAAATATCTAGGAGATCCTTGAAGACAAATTAATATGTATTGTGCATACTATGAAAAAGTATTTAACAGTAATCTTCAAAGTAGGATCAAATTGGTCTGATAGTAGCTATTTGAGATAGAAATAATAAATGCCTTCATATTTAAAGCTTACAGCAAACTCATTTTACAGAAGTTTACTCAATGGGGTAGACTTACCAAAAAATAGAAGCAGTCTTACTTGGCTATCTTCCTCCAAATAAATACAATTTGTAAGGAAATAATGTTAGCATATGCTTTATAACTAGCCACATTTTTATCTAGACCAGGGGTCTAGATCTGGATCTGATGTGATTAGATCTGGCCCCCAGGACTGTCCTTGAGACAGCAAAGGACTGGCGCCCAGCACCTCAGCCGGCCAGGTACTAATCTAAAATTTTATGGCTGCCATCTGGGCCAGAACACAGTCAGCCTTAGATCTGAGGGGCTGCCCTGGAGCTAGCCAGGAACCACCCTGCCACTCAGCCCTGCTCTCTAGGTGGTCACCGCCTCCTATGCACATGCCATGGGGTGGGGTCAAGGCAGTGGGGATGGCCCCTAGCCGGCTCCAGGGCTGCCCCGCAGATCTAAGGCTCACTGTGTCCCAGGCTGGATGGCTGCCATCTAGTTATAGATCAGCATCGCACCCACCACAGCAGCTCCATGGCCTGCTCACTGGCCCAGCCTTGCAGTCCATGTGGCTTCCCTTTTACTGGGACCGCCCCCACCCTGCCCGATATGGGAAAGCCACATCCGCAATAAGTGCAATCACTGGCAGCGCTGCCAATCTCTCCCCCTCCCCTCTTCCCTTCCTGAGCACAGAGGAAGCAACAAGATGGGAACGAGAAGTAGGGAAGCAGGGAAGGAAATGGGGAGGAGGAGGGAGGGAGGAAGGAAAGAAAAAGAAAGAAAGAAAGGTTTTTTGGGAGTGGGAGGCAGCAAAAGAAGCAGCATTCCTTGGCTGGGAAGCAGACAAAGGCAGAAAGGGAAAGTAAACCTCAGTCCTGCAAACCAAGCACAGTTTCTTCCGCTCATGGGAAAGGAAAGAAGAAAAAGGGGAGCTGAAAGCTAAATCCCAAATGCTGACATCGCCCTGGACATCAGCTGACATGATCTTTTAGGACCTAATAGGACACCACCATTAGAATAGCAAAAGACACAAAACTCACTACATTGCATAACCCACAGCATTTCAGAAACTGTGTAAAAATCCTTGCACTCATCAAACTAATTTGCCAAGCTGTCCTAGAACCACATGCTGGTTCTGCTCATCAATAAACAGAATCTTTCTTTCCAACCAGCCTCCATTTTATTTCCAGCACCTTTCTCCCTGTTAGAACTGAACCAGATGGATTTTTTTTTCCTACATCTCGTTCGTTTTTCTGCTGGTAATATTTAAAATCCTAAAAGGTATCAAGGAAGGGACCAGCTCCTGATTCTCCTTGGCCCACCACTGTGAATGGTGGAGACATCCATTCCATTTCCTCCAATACATCTTTGGTCCCCTTCTTTAGAATGGCTTCACAATGCTTAAAAATGCTTAAAAAGTCTAAAGTTCCTTCCCCCTTTGAAATGTTGAGCTCATCTTGTCTCCAACCCTATCTCCAGTCTGACATGGATCTAAGGTATATAAAACTGATTAAGTCATTATTGTAAAGGTGAAGACAGGGAACATGTTAGGGTAGGACCAAAGGCAATGCCAGCCACCCTATTTTGCCTCTCAATTAATATTGTGCTTTCTATTCTTTCCCCATTCTGGTTTTTCAAATTAATTTATCACCAGGCTTCCAAGCAAATAGAAAAGACTGTAGACTGTAAACTTGTATTTAAACTTTTTATTTTGCTCAAAACAGAAACCAAGCATATAACAGAAACTAAGCAATTCCGTGTAATTCTAAGCACTTGCCAATCTTGCTCATTGCAGCTTTCTGAAAATAAATGATGAACTGGGATTTCTTGATTGGCCTGTTTCTCTATACTAATTTTCACTGATTCCCCAGTCCACTCAGTACACAAACTCACCCAACTGGTCAAAGCCAGTGAGTCAGCTGTACCTGATCAAGCCAGCCTTCAGGGCATGAACCATAAATGACAGAAATGGGGGTAATTGCAACCATTACAGGGCTGTGGAAACCCCCCTTCAACTGGTTAATGCAAGGCAGAAGATCAAAAAGACCCAAAGTGCCACATAGTAGACTTCAAAATGGCGGCCGTTTCTTGAGCGCGCCAAAACCCCCATTCAAAGTGGCGGCCGTTATGTGTCGGTCTCGCTGTTAGTGACCTATCAGAGAGTGTTTTATTGTGTAATGCGCTTTGTCCCCCCCAGCCTTGGTAGGGCTTGGGGTGCTGCCGTGGGTCCCATGGCTCGGAAGTGCCACTGTCCCAGTCCCCTTCTCCACTATAATATGCTAATTTCGGCCAGTGGAGGAAATATATGGCCTCAAAATGGCAGCCAGGACCGCCCCTGTCGCTGAGGCTCGGCCACGTATCTTCTGCTTCTTCTATCAAGCCGATTCTGCTTCTGCCGCTCTCCCTTACCTGCTCCTCGGAAAGGAAGTAGCCAGCGCTCTTGCTTGAATGCCCTGCCAGCGGCTTTCCGACAAAGCACTGGAGAGGGTGGGGCGAGGGGGTGGGAGGGCAGGTGGAGGCGAGAGCTGTAGCATCTGATCACCGCCTCAGAAAAAACACAGCATTTTCCTCCCCCGGCCTTGTCCGCTGGGGCGGCAAATGCAAAAAAAGGGAGACAGCAAGGAAGGCTCGTTATGGAGCCGCGTGGGTGACTTCGACACGGCTGGCAGCGTTTCAGTGATGGCTTGTTTGTCAAGCGTACGATGTCTCTCTAAAATGCTTCTAGCGTGCTCTGTCAGTGAGCGTGAAGATCCGCCCTTCTTGCCCCCACAAGCCTGCCGTTTGCAAAGGTAATGTGGCTTGAGAAATGTTGCTGGGGAAACCTTCCCACAAGGGGTATGTTCAAACTCACAGTTAGATTATTCAAATTACCTCCTTTTTTTGATGTTTCTCGTTGATTGCGGAGAGGCAATTCTCAGATCTGTGACGATGACTGAGTAAGAAACTGGGACAGGAGGGCGGGCCTGGCCCCTTTTATACTTTTACTCAGTCATGTGGATCTGTGAATGACGGGTATTTCTCCCAATCAGTGGATTGCCTCTTCACATTCAACGGAGAATTAATCTTTCTCTGCTTGTCTAGCTTCAGTTTATATTCTCGCGCTTTTCTCCTCCACAATTCAAGCCGTTTTCTTTATGGCGGTTTGCTTCCAAAATGTATTGGGTGGAGCGTCATTATTTCTATCCTTGAGCCTCTTGTTTAGCTTCTTGCAACCTTGAGAGTGCTTTTGCTCGGTTTCAGTTTCAGGGCCTCTCTAGCTGAAGTGCTAACCAATTAAATTTTTTAGAACACATTGCTATAAGATTCGAGATAGTAAGAGAAGCATGTTAACAATGTGTACAAAAAGAGCATTATCTTTCTACAAAGAATTATATCGTTTATGTACCAAAAGAGATCTGCCGGTAAAATGACAGGGCAATTTCACAATAAATACCTTTCTGATCAAGGTTAAGTATTGACATTCCCAAGTATTGACATTCCCAAATCCTAAGTATTTCTGTGCTTTACTTGGGAAGTTCCAATCTCTGTATTATTAGCCTTTTTAAACTCTTAGAATTATCTTTTAAATGAAGAGAATATAATATTTATTGCAGTCAATGACCAGCACATAAAACTCTAGTATTTTATGAATACTTATTAGTTAATGTAACAGCTCTGTCATGCTGCTGCACATCTTGCATATTACAGAATTTGGCCATACTTAGAATTATTTGAGAGTGACTTTTAAAATATAGCTGATCAGAGTGGCCATGATACATAATTTAAGACTAGGATTAATAGGTGATAGCAAGTGTTGGCATAAAATACACAGTATAATAAGGCAACCCAAAGGTGCTTTTTCAAGAGGCAACTGGACTTGTTTTTTCTTTGAAGATGTTTCACTTCTTATCCAATAAGCTTCTTCAACTCTGGCTGAATGGTGGGGAATGGAAAAATTTATACTCCTTGCAGACAGCTGGTGATTTATATCCTTTTAGAGGGTCCTTGAAGCACTTGGAGATCTATATGTGTCCTCAGGGTCACCTGAGTTGTGCTCCTGGTTCCTGTTGTCTGCAATTTTTTCTCTGGAAATCCATTCCTATTCCCACACCATTCAAAGGGTGTTCATTTCAAATTGTACAGCTAACAGTCTGTAGAGATTCTCAGTCATCCAGGTCATGATTATCCCATAGTAGTTCCTGAAAAAGCACCTTTGGGAAATTACCTTTTCCTATTGAAGATGGCTTCTCTATGTTTTTTTGAAACAATTGATGAGTTCATTTACAATGTTAGTAGTCATACTATGGTTGGTTTGGAAATGTATGACATAAAGGTAAAAAAAGGAGTTGTAATCATTTGTGTGATGATCATTGGCCTCAATATTCTAGAGATAAAAGAATTTCATATTTGATAATGAAGTTCATACAGTTGGAGTCTTTGCATCTGGCATACTACCTGGCAATATTCTAGGAGACAAATGTCAGCAGATTCCTGGAGCCTAAATGTCAGATAAATAGTTCCCCTTCTCATACTAAAGGGGCCAATGAATTAGAGGTGCTTCAGTCAAATGCAATTTTCATAGGAAGGTGCATGTATTCTTGAGGGACCATCATTTTGTGAGTTTGGTGAGTCCCTAGGGAGAGGGGGCAGTATATAAATTCAGTAAAACTTAAACTTTGGTCAATGACAGAATCAAACTACTTGGTATTGCATGAATAGAGTTCTATTTTGGGAATAGAACTAAATCACTTGTGTGTGATTTTGACTCCAAACCCAGGAAGCAGGAGCGTTCACATTTGGTGAATGAACGCAGATCGTTGCCCAAGAGATTGCTTGGATGGAATTGATGTTCTTCTCAGTCAGCTTTGAGGGTTCTGAACATAGGAAGTCACACTGATCCCCATCTAGGAAAGTAGCAGACAGAGAATGCACTTAAGTTTTTATTTAACAAGTCTTGCAGTGAGGCATTTCCATATCATACAACAGTGATTGGTCTTTGAGACAACGACAAATCTGCATACAGACGGGAGATTGAACAACTAGCCTTGTGGTGCATCCGGAATAATCTGGAACTGAACACACTCAAAACCGTAGAAATGGTAGTAGATTTTAAGAGAAATCCTCCTGTACTGCCACCTCTCACAATACTAGACAACACAGTAACGTCAGTAGAATCCTTCAAATTTCTAGGTCTTATCATATCACAAGACCTAAAATGGACACCTAATATCAAAAACGTCATCAAAAAAGCACAACAAAGAAAGCAAACTCAGAAAGCTTAAACTGCCCAAGGAGCTGCTGATCCACTTCTATAGAGGAATTATTGTGTCAGTCATCTGCATCTCTATAACTAACTCGTTTAGTTCTGCAACCCAACAAGACAGACACAGACTACAGAGAATAATCAGAACTGCAGAAAAAAAAACAATTACTAGCAACCTGCCTTCCATCGAGGACCTTCTATACTGCACGAGTCAAAAAGAGGGCTGGGAAAATATTTAAGGACCAGTCACATCCTGGACATAAATTGTTTCAACCCCTACACTCAAAGCAACGCTATAGGGCACTGTACAAGAACAACTAGACACAATAACAGCTTTTTTCTGTTTAGCATCACTGCTAAACAAATAATTCCCTCAACACTCTCTCTTTATTAAGTCTGCATTATTATTCTCACTGTTCCATCACCCACCCACCCCACTATGACTATAACTTGTTGCTTGTATCCTTACGATTATTGTCTCCTAGTATGATTTGACTGCTTATTTGTACCCCATGACTATCATTAAGTGTTGTATCCTATGATCCCTGCTGTATGTACCGTTTTCTTTAATGTACACTGAGAGCATATACACCGAAGACAAATTGTGTATCCAATCACACTTGGCCAATAAAGAATTCTAATCCTAATAAGATTTAAGTAGTTGGCATGCTTATCCTCATCAGGAGAAATGTATCTCAGCTCTGACTTGATCAGGACACACTTGAATGCTGGAAACTGGCTTTGGGTAAGACTGATAATTATTTGGTCTTGGCTGTTACCTAGCAACGTGGCTGGTCTGTCCACTTTCATCTTGAGAAAATTTCTTAAGGACATTTTGCTTCTCTAAACTGTCAGCAGGGCAGCTGTTATCATGAAAGACTTGGAAGGGTGTAATATGAAACCTCCTTAAATATTTACTCACCTTCAGCATTATTGATGGAATTCTTGTATATCTGAAAGTAAGAACCACTTTTGTGTACCTAGTGTGGCTAAGTAATCTGGATAGCATGATAGGATCTGTGAGAAATGAGACAATACATCAGCTGTGTCAGTGACAGATTAATAACCCACCTGGAATGCCATCTGTTATATTTCTCAATTAAAGTATTTTCCTGTCTGGCAGAAGAACTTGCCCATTGCCATCTTTGAATTTGGTGGGTGGGAGCTTAAGAAAACCATCTTCATACGATTACGCTCCCCCCCCCCATGGATTATGAGATCTTCTGTCCATTGTGGTTAATGTTTAGTCATTTATTGTCAGGGAATCCATCTGAAAGTTTAAATTTAAACTATCAAGGATTTTAAGCTATTAATTTTACTCTTAGGCATCAGAATTTTATCGTAAATAAATATCACCATTTGTGCTATCAGGAAGAATTCTTTTGTTATTATTATTGCTTTTTTCCCTCATTCCTTTTTTTAGATATGTTACATTTGCTTCTATCTTTTCTCCCCTTTTCATTGTAGTCATTGTCTTATCCACTGTAGGATGAAGGCATCTTCCACAGGTTTCCAAGTAGTACGGTTTTGAGCTTCACTTTGCCAGTTGGGCCCACAGTACTTGCTGATGTTGTCAATCCATCTTGTTTTAGGTCTCTTTTATGGATGCTTTTTATTGAGTGGGATACATTCTATGTCTGCCTTAGTCCACCTGCCATCAGTTCTTCTTGCTACATGACCAACCCATTTCCATTTCAATTCTTTTACTTTCTTGATGATATAGTATACTTTTGTTTGTTCTCCAATCCATGTGCAGGTCTCTCTGTCTTGTCTTGTAATGCTGAACATGTATCTTTCCATGGCTCTTTGCGCCACTCGTAGATTTTGAGATTAGTGTCCATGTTTCCCCAGCATATGTTAGAACAGGTAGCACACACTGACTGGAAACTTTTCAGGCATGGGGGGGAGGTGTTTTTATATATGTGTCTGTGTCTGTCTTTATAACTCTTTTGGGTCTTGTGAGAAGAGAACATCATCTGCAAATCTTAAGTAATTTAAATAGGTGCCATTGATTTTTATTCTCTCTTTTGCCCAGTCTAGTTTGAAAAATACTTCTTCAAGGCAGACTCAGAAAAGGATAGGTGATGGTGTATTACCTTGTTGTTCACCTTGATTTATATTGATTTCCACTTTAAGATCATTAAGGCAAATTGTCACCATTGCTTTTTCATATATTGATTGTAATAATTTATATAAGCAGTGTCTACGTGTCATGACCCTGTTGGAGCCTGAGTCTTCAGAGAAGGATGGGCCAGAACTGGGGCCAATGGAGGTCGAGGGGTTGGTCTCTTTGGCTCCAGAGGAACAGGATGAGGCAGCCCTGGGTCCCTTGAGCCTGGGATAGCTTGCCAACAGGGAAGAACAGGGACAGGATGACCAAGACAGGGCAGGCAGTGGAGATGAGGAGCAATGGAGCTCAGGCGACAAGCAAGGACCACCCCCTCCTGATCCACGAGTATGGTGAGTGGAGAGGAGGCGGGAGCAGCACAGGCCGACCCAACAACTCAGTAGGAGAGTGCCCCACACCACTTCACAAGGTACACCTGGGGACTGAGACTTAAGGAGATGCTGTGGGAAGGGGTGCTTGTTGGGAACAAGTGCTGAATTTGTGGAGTTTTGTGTGTCATTGCTGACATTTGCAGTTCACTGGCTTTCTTGCCTTCTTGCCGCCTTGTTCCTTTGCCTTACTGGACTTCTTGTAATTGTCATGCTAACAGTGTTTTTCTGGACTACTCGCAGCCAGAGACTGCTGGAAGTGTGTGTGAGTGCTTTGCTCTGGGACTTGCCATAAATGTGGGAGCATTTGGGGGAAAGTTGGAACAATAAAGGGAATTTGAACTATCAGCGGGCTATGTTGCCTCTGTACCTTGCTCTGGGTCATCACACTATGCTTTGGTTGAGCAATGCATTAATTATTGCTTGCTGGAATACTGAATCGAACGCCTTTCTGTAGTCAATGAAAACCATGCACAGAGGCATGATGTACTCATTGTACCTCTCAATGACTTGCCAAACAAACTGGATATGATCCATTGTGCTGTAACCACTTCTGAACCCTGCCTGCTCCTTTGGCTAGGCATCATTTAATGTTCTCAATATTCTCTTTGCTTTTATCTTGGTGGAAACTTTGTAGATGACTTTAAAGCCTTATTGGGTGACAGTTCTTTAAATCTTCTTGGCCCCCTTTCTTGTGTATAAGAATCACTTCAGCATTTTCCCATGCATTGGGTACTTTTTCCTTCTCTGAGGCATGTCGAGTATAATTTGCTGTTATCTTGTGTAGACTGATCACCTGCTTTCAGCTTTCAACTGTAACAGAGTCATTTCCTGAAGTTTTGCCATTTCTCAGTGATTTTATGGTACTTGATACTTCCTCTACTAGGATGTCTGACATTTCCTCTTTCATGGGTGTTGTTTCTTTTGATCTTAATTTTTGTATAGCTCAGAATATAATTTTCCAATTATTTCTAACATTTCCTGTGGTGTTCTATACTTAGACCCATCTTCACATTATAATGCAAAACCTTATTTCTTGTATTTATATATTGCATTTTGCTTGATTAATTCCTTTGTTTTCTTCAATTACCTTTTTACAAGCTTTATATTAAATGGACTTGTTTCTTCTTGTATATTTTTCTTATGGTCTTGGAAATCAATGCATTCCAGTTTATTAGTAAAATTTATAGTAGTTTTCAGTGTCTGTCTATTAGCCTCTTTGCCTTGGATGACCCTTCTGGATATATACATGTCCAACAACATAGCCCACAGTTTCATTTACCTACAGAGGCCCCTTCGCCTTGTCAAGACTCCAATCATAGAAGGGGCCTTGCCTTATACCAACATATAAATACATACAGTGGGGCAAAAAAGTATTTAGTCAGCCACCAATTGTGCAAGTTCTCCCACTTAAAAAGATGAGAGAGG
>JAEANM010003139.1:0-22948 GCA_017656035.1 Myanophis thanlyinensis
GTTTGAAATAGATCTATACCGGCCTCCCTGAATTTTTAAAATACCAGCAGAAAAAAACAATTGAAATATATATATATCACTGGTGCAGTTACACCTGTAGTTATACTGTGAGCTTAACTGCACTAATAAGAAACCATCAAACTGCAGCATTTCAGCTTCATTTATGAATTTATTTATATGTAAATTTACATTGTTGTACTATTCTCTGGAAATATCAAGTTAGATTAAAGCTCTATATTTATTTAAAAAAAAACCAAATATTTAACTAGGTCACAGCTTCAGTGATTAGGAATAAAATCAATTTCTCATAGAGAAATACAATTGCAATTTAACAGTTTTAGATTTAATCTTTAGAAGTTCTTGAAAGTGAAAAAAAAAGTTGTGTTTTAATTAGACAAGGTGACCCCAACCCCTGGGCCATGGCTCAGTGTTCGGAACTGGACCGCACAACTGATTGGTTAGTATGTGTGCAGCTCGACTTGCACAGGTGGCAGGCACTCACACTCATGCACACAGCTCCATTTGTGTGAGAAGCATGCATGCGCACCTATTTGTGCAAATGGAGCTGAACATGCTTGCTTGCGCCTGCCACTCACACAAAACCATCCTCTCTCACCCCCTTCGAGGCCGCCAAGCTTGAAAGTTTGGGGACTGCTGCATTAGACTACACCATATCATTAAATATATTGTATATAGGTTCTTGACTTACGACCATTCATCAACGACCATTGGTAATTACAATGGTGCTCAGGAAAACAATTGATGACCCCTGTCCAAAGTTACTCCTGCTGCAGCACCCCCATAATCACAAAACAATCAACATTTGGCAATCTGCCCACTCTTACGACTGACCACAGGGACACAGCAGTTCCCCCGTTCTCCCCCTCTTGATCCTGCTCCGCTGGGTCCTTCCAGGCCTTGAACTGCTTTCCACCCTGCTGGGTTCCATACCCTCCTCCCTACCATCATGGCTTGGTCACTTACATTTCCTTACATTTTCTGTCACATGGCCTTCCTACATGGAGATTGCATCTGGGAAGGATAGCTGGCAGATCTGTTCCTCAGCCCCCCCCCCCTCCCATACAGTATGGAGGCTACGTGGCACCATCCTGAAAGTTAGCAAGGATGTCTTACAAAATGGCCACAATTTTGCTCTCAAACTGGGGTCCACTTCTGGGACAGAGGCAGTTGACCTCTGTGTAAAAGGCCATGTGGCAGATTGGCTGCTTTCCAAAGGAGATCTATGAAAAAGACAAGTGGCCGAGCCATGACAGGAGGTGGAGACAAAGGTGTAAGAGCCAGTGGGGTGGTAAGCAGGTCCGAGGCCTACAAAGATCCAGTGGGGTGGGAAGTGGAGGCCCAGGCCCAGTCTGTAGCACTTCCCCAGCTCACATTGGCCTGTCCAAGGGCTCCCAAGGCCTCCCTCACCCAAAGGCACTCCGTGCTCCGCTTAACAACCTGCAATGTCTCTTAACCACAATGGGGAAAGCACAGATTGTAATCATTAAGCAAAGCAATCACATGGGTGCCTCCCTTAATAACCACCATTATTTAGAACCATAATAGACATTTCATTTACATCTGTTAAGTCGAGCATCTTCTGTAATGAGATAGCCAAGAGAGAAACATGCTATTCTGGAAATAAGCTATACCTGCAACCTAATGTTTGTTTTCTTAGAAGTTTCAATTAAAATTCTAGGAGATTGTTAGGAAGAACAGGTTTATTCAAAGAAATCTGTGTTTTTAAAAACATGATCACTTATAGTAATCTAAATAGGTAACACTGAAGTTATTTAAAGTATATGACCTAAATTTATGAAAATACAGGTAGTCCTTGACTTAAGACGATAATTGTGCCTAAAATTTATCTTAGTAGATGAGACAGTTGTTAAGTTAATTTTGCCCCATTTTATGACCTTTCTTACCACAGTTGTTAAGTGAGTAATTGCAGTTGTTATTAACATGTTTGTTAAGTGAATCTGCATTCCTCATTGGTTTTGCTTGTCAGAATGTCACAAAATGCAATCACATGGCCCCAGGCCACTGCAGCAGTCATAAATATGAATGAGTTTCCTAGCATCTGAATTTTGATTACATGACCATGGGCATGCTGTAATTGTCATAAGTGTGAAAAATGGTCATAAGTCGCTTTTTTCAATGCCTTCAAATTGTCACTAAATGAACAATTGTTAAGTTGAAGACTATCTGTAGTGTTTTTTCCTTTACATTGCAAGAACAAAAAATCTGGAGACAATTAGAATTTGAATATGCTACATCAGAACAAAAGATGAGATATTATATACATCACTTGTATCAAAATTACAGCTTAATCCCTGATGTGCAAACTCAGGACTCAAATTTCATACAATGCTCTTTTTTCTGGAAAAAATATTGCTGCACTGAAAAAAATCTAGAAAGAGATTTTTAGGGCTTCCAGTTTCTCAAGCATCTGGTGTTTAGTAGAATCTTTTAAAAAGCAATTTAAACAAGTTGCTTCCACATATTAACTACATGCCTTATGAAATATGGCAACAAAGTTTTACACATTTCAGAATAATGGTTTTCACACAGTTAAAATCCTATGCAATTGAGACTTGTAAATACTCCTGTATTAATGGAGGATGCTCATGAGAATGATGCTATACATATGAATGGTAGGAAAGCGAATCAATTGGTAACACCAGGAGTGAAGCTCCATAGAATGGTATTGTTACACATGTACACATTGTATTAGACAATTTAGATAGTACTCATATACTGACATGTGATCATACTTATATATCATTTTCCAAATAAAGCCAACTCACAAATTGTATACACAAAATCAAAGTGATTTTGCACACCGGCTGACTTGGCTTTATCACCGAATTGTCTGCTATGATCCTAATATCTCTTTCCTAGTTGATTGTCAGCTTGACTTCATTATATGCAATAAAGATTTTTATTCTAAGTGTTTTGCATTATTTGTAAAGTTTATTCATTTATATTGAATTCTATTTGCCATTTTATTGCCTATTCATGCACATTGGATAGGTTCCTCAGGTTGTCTTCACTGACTATTAGAATTTAACTATAGCATGATAGATAAGGTAGATGGTTATAGCATCATTTATTCTGGGCTTCATATAAAGTATGAATATTTCAAATAGCCGCATCTCATACTATTTTCATCTGAGAATAATGATTACATTCTAGCTAAGATTTCACCAACTATTAATCCTACAAAATACTTATCTTTTTATCTGATGATTATTAAGTTTATTTAAAGAGTCATTGGTGTATAAGTCTGTCAAATAGCATATAATCTCTATACCTGATTATTTCTATCCACTAATAAATGTTCAAAGAAATGCTTGACAAGATAGGACTTCAGATTACAGAAATCATGCCAGCCTGTCACCAGCAGCACATTTTCTTCAGCAAATCTTGTCTGACTGTCCTATGTTGGTATAAGCTTCTTACCAGAAAGTTGGAAGATATTTTTAATTTAATACAATTTTAAGGGATCAGAATTAATCTAAAGTGTGTATCTTTATAATTACTGTAACAATGTCCTTTATGAAGCTAATAACAAAGTTATATTCTTTGGAGTGCATGATCCCTTACAATTGTATTAGATTAGAAATCTCTTTCCAACTTCTGGTAAGAAATACAGCTAGATCCTCATAAGAGCTTGTGTGATGGGATGAACTTGCTAAAGCAGCTCAAGCATTTCATTTCAATGTAAACTTTTTTGGGTAACACTTCATTATCAAAGACGGCCCATTTTAATGTAAGTATAAATATGAAATTGTATAGCTATAAAATGACACAAGTAATAACATTAAAAACCAACAAAAAATAAAACCAAAATAATACTTAGTTTGATAACATCTCAGAAATTTACCTCTCCCTCTTCCATCCAAAATCAGAGATGGATATTTGTTAAATATCTTCCATGGTGAACCTATTTAGGCTAGGTTCATGTAATATGCTAAGCTACAATGGAGTTCATCTTTGGCTTACCATTTTTTATGAGCCCATTTGGTTTTGCAAATAATAAGCCAACACAATGGCATGTTAATTCTTGATTAAACATATCAGAGATAAGCAAACCGTGATTGAGCACAATGTGTAGATTAGATCATATACTTAAGATTTATCATAATTTGTTCTTTTGCATTTTTTCTATAAAGTTCTAAATCAGTGAATTTAAGACAACTCATTTATACCTCAGGAAGATTTCACACTAAAAATACATTGAATTGCACTTTTTTTCTTGATTTCCAACATATGTAGTGCACCTAGTACATCCATATATGCTAGATTACTTTTATGTTTTTAGACATTTGCTTCTGAGTAACTGTTCTTGCTTGCTTTAAATGCATTTTAATTTGAATTGTTAGTTTTATATTCTGGATTCATCTTTCTTTCCCTGATACTATTGAATAAACTGACATTTCCTTAGATGTTTGGAATGCTTTCTAATCTTTGGTAGGAATAGTGGCTGTATTTGTACGATAACACTGGATCACAAACAACATTACACTGTAGTGTAATGTGCCGCATATCAGCTTGGCTGATGTGTTAGCTCAGTGTTGCCAGAAAATCAGCTTAAATTTTGTGGTTAACAAGTGCCATGTGCAAATGTAAAAATGAGTTGGTAACTTGTAGATCAAAATAAGTACAATTTACTCTAATTTGTTTTTGTTTTTTTTTGTAATTTACATTAGAAGCTTGTCTACAATTGTCTGTGTCCATACCTGGAAATATGCCTCAATAAACTCATGACTTATTTTCAAACTGGACTATCTAATGTTTAGAAAGCTGGAAGGGAAAATAGTCAAAAGAAATGTAATGAAATCTGTTTGGTAGAGAAACAGAGAGACAGAGTGATTCAAAAATATACAAGTTTGCAGTGAAATATATTTTTAAAAATAAGAATTTGAAACATTAAGAGTAAATGGCTAATTTGAAAGTCACAATTGGGTTATTAAGCTCTCCTGAAATCAGAAATTCAGAAATCCTCAGAGCAGGAAGTGACTGTCTCCATTCCCTCTTTCAGTCAAGGTTTCTGTGATCTTGATCTAGTTTTCCTCTGGTTGCTTCTGGGCTCAGTGCATCCTGTGGCTGTTCTGCTTAGCCTTATCCAAGAACCTGCACCCCTTCCTGCCAGCTCCTTCTTAATCATTTCTGGAGAAACAGCGGACATGCTCTTAAAGGAACAATATATTTTTGGAGCAAAATGATACTTGGTCAATCTTGCTGGTTTTGCTTTGAGCACTATCTAGAATTGAATCACATTTGGGTCTATGCCACTTGAATTGTGGGGTAAAAGCAGATGACCAATTCATTCAGTTAATCTAATGATGGGAGATTGACCTGAGTGGAGTAAATTGTACATATTTCTCATAGATCCCATGCATTTCTGATTCCAGATGCATAAAATGTCGAATGTTCCCAAGTTAGGAGTATCTGATTGTAACATTGAAAAGTACTGAGCTCAAAGAGGCTCAGTATAGCAAGGAAGTATAGCTGGGGATTGCCTTAAGAGACAGTTTCTTTGCAAATGCACAAAATTATGAAGGAGCTGTGTCTGCTTTGAAATACTGCTTTAGTCATTCTGAAAAGCAAGAACCTTGAGAAACTGTGCCTAGTGCAGCTATTTCAAGACTGTTGGTTTTGTTTTGTTTTTAATTTTTTTAAAGAAGAATGTATCCCCAATCAGATTTGGTTCTTTTTTTCTAATCAGGCAATAATATGCTTTTTATATACAGATTGTTGATAACAAAGTTAGGAGGTGGGAGACTCATGGAGGCAGGTATACACTTGTGAGCTCAGGTTTCCTATGAGCTTCAGAAGAAAAAGGTCAGCATTTTATTGAAGCTACATTTGGTTCTTGGTTCCCAGGGGGACAACAGTCCAGAAATACAAGAGTTGTGTGTCTGTCTGTCTGTCCCTCCCTCCTTCCCTCCCTTTTTCTTCCTCTAAATACTTTGTGCTGAAAGAGGTTTGCAAGGCATGAATTGCTATTCCATTTTAAAAGAATGTGTTGTGGCCTTTGCTGACTTAGTTAGCAAAAGTTGGGGTTCTTTTAGTACTCATGTACACAGAACTTCCATGGTAGAGGTATTTGCCACCTTGGCTGAGACAATGCTTATGACTGATCACAGGAGGCTCAACTGCTTGAATACTTGGACTCTCTTAGTACTGGGGGGAATTTGGCTAGAAAGTTGAGATAAATGCAACCTGTTAGTCAGAAAGCCTTCAGGTAGGAATCAGGAAGTATTTTATCTTTCTTGTTAATTGGATTAGATATGTTTGCCTCAAATCATCCAATGCTACTATTTCAAATGGCTAGCCATATGGTTTTTTTTTGTGTGTGTACCTGAAAGTAAGTTCTCTTGAACATACCAGTTTGGCCTCTTGGGAAGTGAGACATTGTTGATAATAGGATATGTAGCAGGATTTTTGCTTGCTTTGAAGAAGGTCCCCTAGGTTTTTACAGGTATTGATAAATGTGACAGTGTGGGCACATCAGTAGCCTGTGTGTAGTTACTAAAAAATAAATCTAACTTCTAGATAAATATAGTAACATTCTGTCCTTTCTGCTATACCAGTTACACGGAAATAACTAGAGTAGTCTTATTCAACCTGTTGTACTCTAGATACGTAGAGCATCCATTCTCGTAACCAGCAACAGGGATCATGGCAGTTAGAGTATACTTTAGTTTGAAAGGGCAGCAGGTTGAGGAAGACTGATGAACAAGACCAAGCTATTTGTCCTATGGTACCCTTTGATTGTAATCCTATATTACACAGTAGTATTCAATTTAGCAATCATTTTACCTACATATAGCTCAGTACAATTGTATTCATATATAATGTACTGTCATTTTTTTTTGCTTCCATGTGTGGCTTCTCTTAATCGTATTGCTGATAGGCTTTTTAAAGAATACATCAATATAAACAAAACACTAGTGTAATAGAAAGACACTTTAGGTATGTTCTGCTGGAACTGGAGCTGGGAATGCAAAAGCACAAAAATTAACCCTTTTCTTATAAATAACTAAATTTGCACACTGAAGTCACACAATATGGATTTAGGCCAGAAATTAAGTTTTGTAGCAGTTGGTGCCTCCTAATATGCACTCTTTGAGAATTGGCTTCATAGTTCTACCACTTGGCCTTCCTTCTTGTCCAGATGTATTACAATCAACTTAAAGGTGGGTTTTAAAAATGGCCTAATGAAAAGGACTATTTTCTCAAGGAAAAAGTCAGCACTGAATTTGCAAAAGCAGGCCGACTTAGTTGAACTGATACTTGTGTCCAAAAGCATCTATCTAGTGCTTCCCATGTGTGGCAAATGAATTTTATTTTTCCATGTTCCAAAGGAGTAGTGGGAATAAATGTTATCGTTAAAAGTCCATCCTGCTTAGAACATCCTTGTGAGATGGAATGCTTCAGATTTGATCCAGGCCACAACAGCCATCCTCCATGGATATAAGAAATCTTATGTATTCTGTTGCTATAGTCTCTGTGTATTCATAATTGTCCAATCTTTTCTTGAAAATTCTCCAACAACGGAGCACCCACAATTCTGGGAGGCAATCTGTTCCATTCATTAATTGCTCTCACCTTCAGCAAATTTCTCCTTAGCTTCAGATAGAATCTCGCTTTAACAAGTTTCCACCTCATGCTTCTTGTCTTCAGATGCTTTGGAGAATAAGTCAACCCCTTCATCTCTTATTGCCCTTCAACTACTGGAAGAGAGCTATTGTGTCACCTCTAATATTTCTCTTCATTAGCCTAGATCAGGGGTGTCAAACTCAGGGCATCAAGGCATCATCATATGACTCCCTCCCTTTGATAAACTGGGTGGGGTGGGGCCAGCACTTGATACATCTGCCCTTGATAGCCCTGGTCTAGATGCACTTAGTTACCTTAACCAATCATCATTGTATGGTTTAGTCTACAGGCCTATTATCATTTTTGTTGCTCTTCTCTGCACTTTCCAGAGACTCAGCATCTTTTCTGTACTGTGGGGACCAGAACTGGACATAATATTCCAAACTTGGCCCCTGAAGTGCAGTATAGAGCAATGCTATCACTTCTCTGAGCTTGATACTATCCCACTGTTGATGCAATCAAAAATTGCTTTTTTAGGCACTACAGCACTCTGAGCTAGTTCATACTTAAATGGTGGTCCAGTAGGAGACTTAGATCGCTCTTATGGTTATTATTTAGGTATATCAGTTGGTATATTGGTATATAGCTAGAGGTAATATCATGGGCCTCGGGCTTAGATTTAAGGGAGAAAAGGCTTCAGGGAACTCTTTCAAGTAAACACTGCATGAGATTTCACACTTAAGAATGTAGAGGAACTACACTTAGCCAAACTTGGCAACAAGATAGCATCTAAATGTGTTAGGACCACAAGCCTCCAGAATTCCCAGCCAGCACAACCAAGCCCACTAAGGCCCATTAACTCAGTCCCCTTTGTTTAGCAAGTTGGAGCTACCTTGTTTCAGGCAGAATAATATGGGCGAACGACTCTTCCCCACGCTATGCTCGCTCTTCCGTGCTAGGCCATAAGCCCTAGTTTACCAAGCAAAAGCAGGATTTCTGCAACTCGCTAACTCCAGCCCACCTTCAAGTGTAGCGTGCTGTGACATCAACAGTTCCCTCCCTCTGAAGAGAATGGAAAGTTATTTCGAAAAGGAATTTTGCCATACACGGCGGCTCTGTTTCTCAGCTCCGGCGAACCGGCTTTATGCGGAGTCCGGCAAACGACTGAGCTGGAAGATCGCCGAATTGGCGTCTGATCTCCACAGTGGGAGGCCTTGGCGAATATTTCCTCATCACTCCTTCAGGCGCAGCGAGGACGCGGGCCCGTCAGCAGTAAAAGCCCTTGTCGTCCTGGCAGCTTTCTTGAAGCCCTTCGGGAGACTCAGCTCTGTCTTACAGCTTGGGTAAACGGAGGGGGCCTTAAGGAAGGACCAGTAGCAGCGGGAAGTGGCTGCGCAGCGCAGCTCTCATTCCTTGCTTCGTTTTCTTCTCCGCCCAGCGCGCCGCTCGCAACCGTCACTAGCGGTGAAACGTCTCATCCGGAACAAGAGGCCTGGGGCTTCTTGGGGCCCCGAGGTCGGAGTACAACCTTGTCAGAGTGGCTCGCTGAGACTGAACTCAGGAGAGAAGAGACTAACACGGCTGGGCCTGAGGGGGGGCAAATTGGATGGTGAACCTGCGCGGGCTTTTCCGGGAGGAAAGGTCCTAGCGCAGGCGGAGCGAGTGGGCGGACGGCCTCCCTCTGCGTGGAAGGAAAGCTTTTTATTTTTTATTTTTTTAAAAAGATGCTAGATTGACAGGGAAGGTTCATGGAATGATGGATCAGCTGACACAAACAGCTCCCTGGCTTCCCGGGCGAGAAGCGAAGAGAGTGTGCTCCTTGTTTTGAGTAAACCAGCTGCAAGAGAGATGCTAAAGCGACCGAGGCAGACACAATGCTGCTGTTGTTGGCTTGATCTCTAACTGGGGATTGTTAGTCTGGATTTAACTATGTGGTATGGGGAGGCGGGTGAAAGAAGGGGGGGCGCGAAGTCTGTTTACAGCTAGTGCAAATAATGTGACAGCTGTTGGGAGCGCGAGCAGCCAGCGCCTCTTCGGCTTTTACACAAAGCTCTCACTATGGCGAGAGGGAGGAGGGAGAGAGGAAGCTAAATGGGGGGTGGTGGCAGGGGACGACAGCTTCGTTCCGGTTCTTGCAGAGAGCACACCCGACAAAGGCGGCGTCCTTTTCCTGCTTCTTTAGGGCAGGCTCAACAGATTTGAAAGGTTCTTTGGAAGTCTTGGTGGGATGGGTTGTTTTCTTTTTATCGGAGGGTGGGTGGGTGGGTGGGTGGGAGAAGAAAACCGTCTCTCGTCCGTTCTTTCAGTGAGAAATTTGCAGAATAGGTTGAGAAGAAAAAGGAATTCTGTGAACCTTATTCCCAGTTACCTGTGTTTTAGGACAGAAGATTTAAATTATTGGGAAATGTCTTCATACATTGTGTAAGAGGGGATAAGTATATTATTTTAAAATTCTGCAAGTTATCCCACACCTGCATATTAATTTTACAAAAATCTACACATTGAACATGTTTTAGTTTAACTGAAGATTGATTCACACATGCATACATATCTTAGCTTATCTCATCACTAGGGAATATTAATTTAATGTGTAAACAAATTCCACTGAGAGGTTTTGTGACTCCTATAGTCTCCAAGTTCTCTTTGAATGTAATGCTGGAATTGTTTGATGTTACAATTGAACATAAGACATTAAATATGTTTTTAAAAGTTCTTGAGCAACTAGTAGGATTTTGCTGCTTGGGAGCTTATCACCCACAGTAACCCCAGCTGAAAATTGCTCTTGCCCATTGAGGCAGTTAAGATTGTGGACTAGTTCCTGACCAGAATAAAAACATTTTAACTAGTCCTTTGAAATTATTTTTTATTCTGTATAACCAGGACAAATGCTTGAACAACTAGAATCTACAATATATCTCTATTTTTTCACTTTAAAATAATTCATAATAAAATTATATCCAATTAACAAAATTTGCTTTTTATGTAACTGTTTCAGCTTTTAAGATTTCTAAAACTGTCTAGTGACTATTCAATAATATATAAAACCTAAATCATACATGAGATTACATGATTCTTTACATATATAAGACAAAACATTCTGAAAATATTAAAAGGAAAGCCTGAGAAAATAAGGGCCTCTGGCCCTTAGTGGATTCCAGGGATTAAAAATGCCAAGGAAATATTACCCATCTTAAAATACACTATGGCCGAGGAGGCAAATGTCTAAGGGCTTGTTCCCATATACAAAGTCAATGGTGAATAATAATAATAATAATAATAATAATTAGCAATTCCAAAAATTGTTGAACTTCAGTGTCCTAGCCAATGGGAAGCATTGAAGTTACAGTCCACAGCCATCCAGAGATCCACAAGTTTTTATGCAAAATACTTTGCATACTGTTTTTTACATCTCCATTAAATACATCAGATCAGAAAAAGTGTAAACATCTGCCTACCCCTTCATTCAAGAGGCAGGTAGATGTACATTTTTTCTGCAAATTGGCTGGAGAAGATACAAGTTTTCCCTCCTGTTCTAGCCCCTACAAGTAGGAATTAGTGCTGGGAATCCTGGATCACCAGTTTCTTTATTTAGCAGCAGATGTCGGAGCAACTACCTCTCCTAATATAATTCATGTATGGGGAATTAATTACCAAATGAAATGAAATATCCCATAAATAACAGCAAAGAACAACAAAACAAATCTTTTTCATCTGATTCTACTTAAATGGGTATATTAAGGGAGAAATTAAAGTATGAAAGCCAGCTAAAAATAAATTTCTATATTTCAGGATTAAGAGTTTTTTATTCCAGGCCAAGAGTCTGTTATAAACTAATTTACAAATATATCCTTAAGTTAAATATAAATGGCCTTTACTTGAAAGTAGAACATCAAGAGCTTTCACAAAAGCAAAACTCAGGCAAGAAGCTTGGGTCTAAGAGAGGGGTGTGAAACTTGTGGCCTGCAGGCTGGATGCATCAGGAACCGGCCATGCCAATGCCCATGCCCATATTAGCAAAGGGAAAGCTTTGCTGGCTGAGGGATTCTGGGAGTTGAAAGTCCACAAGTCACATAATTGCCAAGTTTGAAGACCCCTGCTAGGCTCTAATCATTCTCAAGTATTTAGTCTGGTTGTGGAGGATGATTGGGAAGTCCACATGTAAGCATCAACTTTGTTCATATTGGGAAGAAACTTCTGACTGAATCAAAACTGTCTAATTGTCATGGAAGAAAATTACTGTATTAAGCGTTACAAAAATGAAGGAGAGGAGAAGAATTTAATGCATATGTTTGTGTGTTTTGATATGTACAAGATAAGAATTCCAAACAAATACATGAGAATGTATAATAAAGTTAGATCATCTTTGCAGTATTTATCAAATTAATTAGTTTGCATGGTTTTAAATATTAAATTATGAAGTTCTGAAATGAAATAAATTATCAACAACAGGTTACTATTCTCACTTTTTAATGCTACAACAGAACCAGTTTCACAACATTATGTGATACTAAAAACACTTTGGTGTAGAATTATTCCTTTTTATTAAGATAAATATACAAGGGACAAGACCTCATTTTGTAAAGTTCACATGATTTCCTCCAATTTAATCTATTTTAAATATTTTTGCAAAAAATTGTTGAGGTAAAAAAATAGAAATTTTGATAAAGTTATTCCTGGTAAGATTTGCTAGTTTCCTCCAAACCTTTACAACACATTCATTTGATAATTATTTTCAACCATTAAGAGAAAACTGCTGCTGGTAATTTGTTATAAACCAGATTCAATTCTAGCCACACTTGCAAGGGATAATGTACCAAATTCAGTAAAGTAAATATGCAAAGGCTAAGTTTGCATGGTACTCCAAATTAAAGCACAGACTTGGTCCTGCCTGGATGAATTGAGAACCTAACTATTGTTTTCAGAGCAAGACTAAAGCAGCCATAGAAAATTAACTCACAGCTTGCATTTTACTCTGGTGCCAGCTTTGGAACTAATAGACTTGGAACCATGTGAAAACAACAAACCATGTACCACATACATCCCTTCATCTAATCAGTTTTCATTATTTGTGCCTTTTCTGTCTGGTTTAAGGTTTACCAGGTGATTTGATAAACATTTTATGTTTTTCTATAACATTTTTAAAGTGTCCGTATAAAGTAGCTAAATGAAAATGCATTACAAGTACATCTGGCTTTCTTTTCCTGGACTTGGAAGCTAAGTAGGATTGGGCCTGGCTACTATCTGGATGGGAGATTAGCAGGGAGTTCCGGTGTTGGAGTAAGACTGAGATGTTCCAAATCATTCTGCAACAAGGCAGTTACATGCTACTTCTATTCTTTTGCCAGGAATACCATACGCATTTGGTCACAAAGCCATCAGGAGTCCAGATTGATCCAAAGAAGACCTTTTATTTTAAAATAGGGTTTAGAACAGGGGTGGGCAAACTTTTTGACTTGCAGGCCGCAATGGTTTCTAAAATTTGACAGAGGGGCCGGGCCAGAATAGGAGAATGGTGTATTTGTGTGAATTAATATAAATTAAATGTAAAAACCATTACATGCCGTGTAAATGGAATAAGGTGGTTGAGGAAGGTGGGGCAGTTCCAATCAGTGGAATATTCTGGATAAATCTGGTTTGTGGACTATGTTCAATAAACTACTGCTAATGTGATCGAGTATTTTACCAACTGAGTTAATAATTTAGTTCACAGCACATAATGCTTAGCATTGGGCTGGTTCCTGCTAGTAACTAGTTTGGCGGGCTGGATGAAAAAGCCCAACGGGCCAGATGTGGCCCCCGGGCCGTAGTTTGTCCATGTCTGGTTTAGAATCTGGCTATGCCAGGGAACCTCACTTCTTTCTGCTTTGATAAAATCTAAAATAAAACCTGTATCTGAGAAATGATTTTGTAAGGATGACAATGATGTGATGAAAGAACCATAAATCTGAAAAAGATTTTGACTGAAATAATTTGATGCCCAGCAATAAAACTTTATGGGTTTTTTTTTTAGCCCAGTAACTTATTCCTTGATAAGAGTATATAATTATTGTAGAAATGCAATTCTTAAAATGTATCCTGCCTATATTAAACTTTGATTAAGATCCTGTATCATTATATATATTCTGTTCAGAATCACTATATTTCACATAACTGTAAGTACATGCTTAAGAAAAATGTTAAAAGTATTCCATTTTGCGTTATTCCAAGCTACACTTGGCTTTGGCTCAGTAAGATTGGAATTTGTTGTCTAGCATGACCCTTTGATTGCACATGAACAAAAAGCTCTTAGCTTTGGTCCAATGGCAGCTGAGTAAATTGGAGTATTTTCATTCCTTTTCATAATTGGAATTAATTAGGTCCCATTTGGGAATTTTTCTGCAATGCAAATCTAGTCCGTGCTTATATGTAGTGAAAAAAACTGCTATGTATCTTTATTTGCGGGCATATTTTTATGGAGACAGTAAAACTAAATAGGGTTGAGAACAGCCTGGATAGGAGTGGTGATGGTATTTAAGTGAAATAAAGAGTTGTTGAAAAAGTTGAGTTTGGTTAGCTGAATAAGGAGAGACTTGATGTACAGTAGTATTTAACCATTTGTTACACAAATACTAGTTTTGTGGTGTTCCAGAGGATAAAATTTTAGGGAAGCAAATTTTGATTAAATGTTGGAAGCAACTTTTAACAGTGAGAAATATTTGGCAGTAAGTAAAGACTCTCTTATAGTAGTGGGTTCCATTTCAGTGGAGGGGAAATACTAACAAAGTTGAATTTGCTTATGTCATGTAGTATGATTATAGTATAATATCATAGTATGATGTCTTCACTTAGCAAGGTTAAATTAGATCAGAAGTAGGTGTCTTGGTTGGCATATTTCAAAAGTTTTAGATCCATAGCTTCCAAAACTATGGTCCTATAACAAATTCATAGGTTATGCAGTTAACTCAACTGGAAGAGATATCATTACAAGTGAATACATATTCTTATACAGTATGGGGCATTTCTTGCTTTGGTGCTTGAAGAGGAAGTATTTCTTCCAGCATTAAATGCAAGAACTCTTCCCATATGTATTAATTGGGACCGTACTTTGGAAGCCTAGTGCAGGTGCATCTACTTGCCTTATTTCTCTTATGTCTGAAACCATGGTATGGGGTGATGGAAGAATTTTTTGTGATGCTCATGACATTGAAATCTTTTTTATGTAGGTGAGAGACTTTATAACAACATTAACAACAAATAAAAGATGCTACCTTTGTATATATGACAATGACTTGTAAGAGGCCACAATGTCACAAGTAACTGAATGTGATAAAAAGGAAACTCATATTTCAGTGAACCTCTATTCTGGCTTCCCTAGGTGGTTCTGCATTTGAATTGCAGATGTAGGAAATAAAAAAATGGAGATCTGAATGAACAGGAAACCAGTTTTTAGCTGAGTTAAAGAGACTGAAATTAATGGAACAGGCTTTGGGGTTGCAGGCCTAATAGTGCCTTTGCAGGAAATAAACTTAACTGAACTCAAGGAAACTTATTTCTAAAAAGCACATGTAGGACCAAAAAGAGCAATCCTATGAACAGCATTTTATTTTGGTTTGTAGAATCAATCTTTTCAAACAAATTTCATTTGGCTTGCAATCTGAATCTTTTACTGGGCAAGAGCTGATTCGTTTAAGGGTGACTCACATTTGTACATATAATTTATAACTTTCATACAGCATATTTGTCAGCCTCCGGCTTCCTTTCAAAAAGCGTTTTTGGTAGAAGATGCCTCCAGCAGTTCAAAGCAATAAATTGGATTTTAACATGAGGTCTGCCATTTTTCCTAGGAATATTGATTGTGACACTACTTTTGTCTTGGAGCAAAAGTGCAAGATAAACATAACTGGCTCACCAAAATGTTGGCAAATCTTGTGTGTTTCCACAATTCCCTTAAAGTCACCCAGCATTTTTATTATTTCCCCAGGATTACACACTGCTGCTTCTGATAGTGGACTGCCTTGGTTTTTTAGTTTGGTCTAAAGGGGTAAACAGCTAATGCAAATTAGAGGAAAATAATTTTCTTTCAGTGATATGCAATGTATTAGTCACTTGTTATCGTGCTTGGAGGCAAACCTCATTTGCGCGTCTGCCAACTTGCTCACATCTGCTCAGAGCTGTTCTGGGCGTTTTAACCATGGCGGTATCTCTAGTCCCAAGGATCAAGAGCCAGTAATTAAGGCTCTAAGCAGCAACAAAAATTCATAGCCGCCCATCTGCAATGTTGCTACCCTACCCAATCTCATTCCCCCCCATGTGAGGCTGACTTCAAGATGGCAAAATGGCTCTGCTGAGACTCTTGGTGCTATTGAGGGCTGACTTTAACACACTGAGAGAAGCAGCCTTATGCTGCACCATAAAGCTTCATTTGCTAAATCTGAGCTCTGCTCCAGGCACCTTCTTGTTGTCCAGGGGCTGTCATTTCTGGTTTATAAAAAAGTCGGACTGTCCAGGTCTGCTATTGAGGCTGCTTTAGCAAGGGGCAGCACACTAACTACTAAAGTAGAAGACGATTGTAAGACTGGAGCTGGAGTTCCATCCTGCTGACTTGCATCCTTGTGGGGGGTGGCTGTGTTTGGGCTCACTTGAGTCCCATTACCAGATTTCCCATGAAATCCAACTTTTGGAAGAGCGCTTTAGCCCATGACCTAACTTAAGTGACCTTCAGCTCTGACCAGCTGAAGTCACAGAATAGCCCCTCTCATCCCAATCAGGTTTATGTCTACTACTTAGGCACTTTAAGAGTTCATGACATAGTTTAATGGAGTGACCACTTCTTGGGAAGACAAGCGTAGAGGTGAGAGTAAAGGAGTAATAGGAAAATTCTCTCATTTGATGGGCTCCTTTAAGATAGAAGCTACAGATTTCATATTAACCAGGAAAAGATTCCATATCCAGTGGCTTGCAGGTTACCTCCTGGCTCCGTTTCTGATATTTAAGGCTAATTCGCTCCTGGATTTAAATGCACACATAGTAGGAATTTTCAAACAAATAATGGAATGTTCCAATGGGGGGGGCAGTCAGATGAGCATAGATTCATCTGCAAACCCCCCACCCCCACCCCCATGCAGGTAGTTTCGATACGAAGAATTCTCGTGTTCGATCGGGCGCGTATTTGCTTAGGCGTCACGAAAGGGGTTGGCCTGGTTTTCTCTCTCAATAAAAAAAAAATAGAACAGAAAAACTGGGCTTTCCCATCAGGAGCAAAGGACCTTCAGCTTAAGTGCTTTTCAAGAAGCGACGAGCATTCCGCTTTGCCTCCCCCTCCCGCCTCGGTTAAAACCGTCTCTATTTGCGAGTGCTTAACTCCCGGACCAATCTGGTGGCGGGAGGGAAGGTGGAGGCGGTGGGGCCGACGACGCAGGCAAAGGCAGGCAGACGGGCCTGAGGGGGAAGCATGAGGATTTAAGGCTAGTTAAGCTCAGCAGAGCGTTCGACAGCGAACCAACCAAGCTGAATCTTTCGCTGCTGGCGCGCCGGCCATTTGCTGAATAATGAGAAGCGGCTTCTTTTCCCCTCCCGAGGGATTCGCCTTCACGCAGAGTTCTCTCGGAGGTGGCGGCTGAGTGTGTGTCTGCCGGGGAAAAGGGAGTGGGAGGCGCTGCGCTCCCAATCAATCAGGCCCCTCAATGCTGTTGCTCCGTAAATGAGGAAACCACAGGTACTGTCAGCCACAATTAAGCAAAACCAACTCGCCCGTGATTCAATATCTGCTGGCTTCTACGGTGAACACGGAGGCGCCCCTTCCCTCCAGGGACGTACAGCTCGGCTATCGGCCCAATACCGTGTAATGCAGCGCAAGCGAATTGAGGCAGCCGTGGATCCAGAAAAACGACGAACTCGTGAATCACGAGGGCGCGCTGCTAAATGGGAAAAGGAACCAGCGTGTACGACCTTGGGGGTGAACGTTAGACTTGGTGCTTATAGAAGCCAGGGTATGGATCAATCGAACCTGCTTTCAATGAGTGCTCCTAGGCCATGGGTCTTACACAGCACAGATGCATACAAACTACAGTCCTAGGTTTGCGGGTGTGGGTTCTTCCTTCTTAAACCGAACTTCCTTATTACGCCTGTGAATTATTTAAAAAAAACAAACCCGGAACATTTTTACCCAACTATAACTCTCCGAATTATCTGGCTCTTAGGTCCCAGTGGGCTGTATGTTATAGAGTCCAGCATTCACCACGGATTTTTCTGGCCTTCCAGGAATAGCGAGACCAAAAGGCACTGTTGCGGGGGCGGGGAAAATCCGCCTCAGGCCGACTCTGGCAAAATGAACGCTTTGCTTCCGTCTGGGCCTAAGAGGCCTTCAAAAGGTTAATGGGGTTGTGGCTGCAGCCGGCAGCGGAAGCCAGTGCGGCCTCTTCCGCGTTTTCCCCAAGCTCTGGTTTGGCCGACCCAAAAAGAGAAATGTTTGTTTAATTACCTGACGGGTCTATTCGTGCCAAGCAGATTGGCTCGGTGGATGCATAGCTCCCTGCGCTAGCGCGATCTTCGCCGTTGCTACTGTTCCTCCTCTTTCGTCACTACTAAGACTCTATCGCTGCCTGATTGTTTCTGAAAACAGTGGCAACTTCGCCGCCGATCCTGCATTTTGTCTAAAATGGCGCGCCTGGTTCGGGATACCAAGACAAAAAGATCCAACGGGGTGTTTAATTTAATGCATTAATTTAATGCAGGTGGGAGCTAAGGGAAAGGTAGACGATTATTGTTCTTATCCAGACGGAAGTGAGCGTCTTCTATTGCTGGGTTGCACTCGTCGCTCTAACGTAGCCCAGAAATAGCATGCCTATGCTCTCTTGCTTGCTTTATTCCGCTCCAGGAACGGTTGTTAACTGATTGGGGTAAAAGTTGTTTTATTTGAGCTCTGGGAATTCTACCTTAAAACTAAAATGAGGGGTTGCTTCTGTACTTACCCTCCGCATATACGGAGGAGGCGGTGGAGCAGCATTTTAAAATTTTTAAACCTCTTCAAGCAGCATTTTTAAAGGGCCATCTTTTGTGATAGCGTTAAAGACTCTAACTCTAGTTCCTGAGTTTGTCACCGAGCTCCCTTTCCAAGGGGGCAGCCCCCTGAAATGGTAACTCCATGCCCGCGCTGACAGTTTCCCTTCACACATGCATTTAGCCCTGTGGAGGAAACCTATTGCGGAGGCTGACATTTGGGGAGGGCGCTATTTCTCATTCTACAAACCTCTGGCAGAAATGAGGTGAGAAAGACGGGCAGCAAGGTTATTTGAAGGCTCGCCAGCCATTTTACCTTTTCCTTATTGACGTCTCCCCTCCCTCCCTTTCTCTCCGCATCACTTATTCACAAGTTTTGCTGGCAAATGGCGTCAAAAGGCAGAAATCGTACCGCTTTCTTCACGATTTATGGAAATACGAAACTGGAAAAAAAGGCGAGACGCTGGTGCTGCGGATGCGGTCTAAAGCTCAGTGTGTAATAGAGGCAACCACAGAGAGAATTGGGTGGCGGTAATGAGAAAGTAGAATTGATGAGCTGCCGATCGTGCCCCCCACTCTCGGGGAAACAAAGCGAAGGCTAGAGCTTCGGTTTCTTTCAAAGCAGGGACTCCCCAGTCTACTGAGACAGGAAAATCCCCTGGCCGGGATGCCACATTTTTCTAATACTGCTGCTTCCTCTTGCCACACCAACACGCCCCTCGATTTGCAAGGAGTTACGCTCCAGCTCCTAAAACTCAGCTTTTTCCGAGCCTAAAGCTGCGAGAGCGACGCTCCCTCCTTCCTCTACTCTCATTATCTGTGTCAGGACTTGAATCGCTTGCTTAATAGCGGCGTCTGTACCCTCAATGCAGTGTCGCCAGGACGAACAGCATTGTGGTTACTGGAAAGTCCGGGTCGCTTCTCTGTACGTGACAGTCTTCGGAGCTTCGAGGGAACCGAAAGAGAGCGCAGAGAAAGAGGAAGTGTAATACGCCTCCCGGCTTCCCCCCCCCCCCCCCCGCCATTTGACCGGGCGTGCTATTTTGCCAAACTAAGCAGCTTTCTGCAGAGCTTCGATACGTATTTTTACTTCGTAAGAACTTGCAGGCGCACTGTGCTCAGTTTTATGGTCAGACGAAATGCCACACATCTCTGCTAAAGGTCAGTTTTTCCTCCCGCCACATCCGTCACGTTTCCCATCTCGGCGCCTCGCAAACGGCGCTGGGTTTATTGCATTCTTCTTTCGCCTCCGCTAACAACCGTGCATTCAAATGTATGCAACCGCATTGATTAAGCATTCAGTAATTGCTAGCAGAAGAATTAAATGCCTACATTTGAGTAGGTTCTTCTGTATACGCTAGGAATTAACACACTTCGGATAAACTTTGTCCCACTTAAAACTGCAGAACTTGTAAGAAAACGCTTTAACTTACAAGTATCCATATTCGATCAGAATCTGTTTGCTCTAAGGCATAGATCATTTTAACCTACACGTAGGTTAACTGGTGGGTTTCATATAGTATAAGCTGTGCATAGTTGTTATGGAATCAGGCTAGGGGCCTGATTGAATCGCAAGTTCGCTGGATGTTTTGGGGCCAACCACTATATCTTTTTACCTTACTCTTGTAGGAAAAACAGTAATGTGTAGCATCTACGCACTTTGTGCCTCTGAAGAAAAAAAATGAAATAACGTATGTACAACTATTCGTGTAATAAGTTAGCACAACGTATGAACTCAGCCAGTGTGTATCGCGACTTCAGCATTTTCCAGTTTAATTTATCTCGTAAGATTACTATAGTTTCATTGAGAAAAGGCCATTAGAATTTTAGTTTGAATGTACTTATCTAGTCCCTCCTAAAAGTTTATGGCCGGTGCATATAAAAATAAATGGTTTTGGCTAAGAGTTCAAAAGTATCACGGATATTGGCCTCTTACTCGACTCTTCTCATTCGGAGAGATCAGCAACCGTTTTAAAGGCGATCCTTCTCTCGGCCTGCTTCGGAGAAAACTGAAAGAGCTACTATGAGACGTGTGCCGGTCAAAGCGCTTTCTTTTTTGGGGAAGGTCTTACGTGCTTCGCTCGTTTACATCTATTACTGGCCGACACAACCATCGCTGTAGCTAGCTAGGGCCGCCTGCAATTCAGCTGACGGCGGCTGTGGTTTATACAGTGGAAACTGGCGGGCTGCCAAGACGAGCTGGAGGTGGAAAGAGTAAAGGCGCCAAAAGGGAACTCGTGTGCTCGGTGCATTCTTTCTCCTTCCTGACTCGCTAGAGCTAGCTACTCGAGCCCCGATGGGGCTTCCTTGTGGATTATTTTGCTTTCACCTTTGCGCTGTATTCACTAGCAATAAAGGCCATCTTCGCCAGGAGAATCGCGGGAAAACGTAGGCGATCGGGGGAGGGAGACGACGAGAGGCTTGACACGCTGAATGGTTTTCCTTGACCCCTCCCCTCCTTCCTAGAGGCGAGAGCAAAGCGCCGCCGCCGCCGCCGCTGCTTCCCTTGGCCGCGGGCATCAGGTTTTTCTAGTTTGTGAAGGCAGGAGCGTGCTAGCAAAACTTTGCTTCTGCGCCCGCAGCCGCTGGCGTCAGAAGCTGCCAAAAGTCTGTTGTCGTTGCGAGGGAGATGCAAACCTTTCCTTTTTGAAGAAAGAAAGGGGGAGGGGGAGGGGAAGATACGAAGATCAAACGGCCAAGCCAAGCTCTGCGTGTACGCGTTTGTCTGCCTCACAGCGGCGCGGAGTTGCAGTGGCCAATGGTGCCCGGAGAACTGGGTGTTCAGCCAGAGAGGCCAAGCGCCGGGGTTCCTTTTATTCCCCCGCAGCCCCCCCCCGCCCCGTTCTGCCCTGTAACCTGAGTGCGGTTGATTGGAGGGGGAAGGCAGATTCGGCTGGGCGAGAATCGAGAAGCAGGTTGCCGCTTGCACGCGCTATTTCTTTATGCGTTTATTGCACACCACTCCCTTCGCAGCGAAATCCCCTCCTGCAAATCGGCGTTCTAGCTGTGTCAGGAAGATACCTCTGGGAAGGAAATTCCGTAGCCTACGCGGCGGTTAGAGCCTGACTTTTACCTCTTGGGTCACATCGTTGCTCAGCAAGGGATTGGGCGAGCCAGCAAGGACAGCTCTGGAGGTGCGGCGCGGTTCCTTTTTTTCCACGGTGGCGGTGGCGGCGGCGGCGGCGGCGGCTCTGAACTCCTGGCGCGGAATGAACCTGAACCTGTTACCGCTGTTCCTTCAGCAGTACCGGGCAACTCAAGTAGCGCAGCGCAGTACGCATGAGTTGTAGCTAAGCAGTCGGGTGCTTTCCACGCCATTAAATATGGGAAGGTGGTAAACACGTTTAAAAGTTTTCTTTAATTGAGTGAATAAAACTGTCTGGCAGCCCCCACCTCCGTCTTCCCCCCCATTTCTTTTTCAAATTCACTGATCTATATTACCATGCCACCAAAGAGTACTGTTGTGGAATACTGGTAATAGATAAGCTTGAGTCAGGTTTGGATTCCTGGAAATGCCTGGACTAGTTCCTGCAGTTTTCTTGGCAAGATTTTTCAGAAGTGGTTTGCCCTTGCCTGTTATTTGGGGTTGAGAGAGAGTGACTGGCAGAGAATAACCCAGTTGACTTCTGACTAGGATAGGATTAAACCAGAATCTAGCCTGATGCATTAATTACAGCTAACAACCTAGCTCTAGTAATTATCACAACAACCTGGCTTGGCCAGGCAGTTGCCAGGAATCAAACCTGACTTTGGTGGTGTGTTCACCCACAAACACACATGAACATACACACAATACTGTAATGGGGATTTCTGATTGAATTCTTCAAATGTGCTTGACTTCCACAATTCTTAGTTAGAAGGTCTGGTTGACAAGTGGGTCTTAAAACCAGCAGAAACTATCTAAATTTAAGGTCTAGCCAAGTAGGCCAAGAGTTTAACCACATGCATTACTTTTAAACATTACTTTTAAATTTTATTTTGAAACAGGAAATGAAAATGCTACCCAACTAACTTTCCTAAAAACTTAGTTATGTGAAGTAAACAGGGCTGATCTGTAGCCTAAACATTTCTACCTACATTTTCAACTTTTATTAGTATAGGTCCATCTTTTGACATCACTCTTGAGGCTCCTTACTGCCTAAAGTCAAGTCAGTACTAAAAAGCCTGCTCTTATCTAAAAGTGACTAAGAATCAGTTTCACAGAATGTGATTGGACTTGTTTCTGAGAAATTGTGAGAATGGTTATTTATTTAGGTTTAAGTTAGTGTAATTAGAGATTGAATTTATTATTTATTTATTTATTAATCATATTTATATACCGCCCCATCTCCGCAAGGACTCGGGGCGGTTTACAGCCGATAAA
>JAEANM010003140.1:0-22943 GCA_017656035.1 Myanophis thanlyinensis
TATTTTTTATCGGCTGTAAACCGCCCCGAGTCCTCGCGGAGATGGGGCGGTATATAAATATAATTAATAAATAAATATAATTAATAAATACAAAAACAAGTTCCATGACTAATTCCAAGTGTTCATCCATTCATCCAAAAGAAATGCCGCTGGTCTCAATTGTGTATGAATCTTAAATCCTTTGAATCATTGCGTAAATCTAAATTTAAAATTTTCAAGGGTTTTTTTTTTTTACACAACCACCAAAATTTCCCTTTTTGTTGTTTTAATTTCCAGAATAAATTTGAAGTGCCTTTATACATTCTGGACAATTTCTCTGGTGACATATACCAACAATTCATCATTTTATAAATATTCTCTTTTAAGATTATAACAATGTAAATTTCAAAGCTCTTTCAGCCACATACTGTATTTTCCCATTGTTCCACCTATATATCATTAGCCTACTTTACCATACTTTATTTTTTTCTTTTCCTCTGTTTCAAATTTGAATAAAAGTACTAAGGGAAGAGAATATACATAACTCAGGGCTGAAGTATGGAGTCCTTGATGTTTTCTGAGCTTGTGTGACTAGTGACAATTATGTATGCTTTCTTAATGAATCTTATCCATTTTATAAAGTTATCTCCAAAATTCTTATTTTCCAAAACTTTGATCAAGAAAGTTCAGTTCAAATTATCAAATGTCTTTTCTGCATCTACCGTAGGAAATCAGGGTGACTTTTCTTTTTCATTACACTGCTCCAAATATCCAACTCATTTTTAACATTCTTCTTTAACATTCTTTTAGGTAAAAGCCCACATTGATCCTCATGAATAAATTCTTATGAAATTGTTTTAAGCTAATCAGTTAGAATTGTTGTATACAAATTGTAGCCATTATACAATAATTAATAACAGTCCATACGATAGTCCTTGATTTAGGACTACAATTAAAACCAAAATTTTCATTACTAAACAAAAGAAATGAGTCCCCCCATTTTACAACTGTCTTGCTACAGTTGTTAAATGAATCACTACAACTGTTAAGTTAGTAACAAAGTTGTTAAGTGAATCTGGCTTCCCCACTGCTTGTCAGAAGGTCGCAGAAGGGGATCACGAGGCCAGGACACTACACTTCCAAGAACCAATAGATTATAGCATTCCTAAAAATGCTACCTCTAAAACAACATTTCAGTGTGACATTATCTCATAATCCTGATATATCCAATACTAAAGTCATTAACTTGATTAATTTTGCTAAATATCCAGTGTTATTTTTATAAGAAGAGCAAAGAAGAGAACTAAGAGCAGCCAGTTGCGATGACAGTAATGTAATAGATATTAACATAATTTTGTTGAAAAGAGAGGAAGAGAAGAGAGATGACGTATTTCTCTAATGTACTACACTTACAAAGTTCAACTTTATACCTTCTTTCATTATATTGTTTTAATAATTGCAGGGAAGGGGGAAAAAAGCCACTGTTCACTTTTTGATGCCGCCTAACATCAGAATTCTAAAACAAAGTATCTGAATGCTAAAAAGGAAGAGATGAAAAACAGAACACAGATCATAATTGCTCCAGGAAGGAACTGATTCTGAAAAAAAAAAATCAGACAGGGTATAAATAGTTTTCTTTTAGATTGTAGCATTAAGCCATGAGCAAACAATATACAGTAAATCTGCTATGATGTTTGTTGATAATGTGGGAGAATCCATTTATGTTTTCTACTTCTTGCTGACAATTTGGCAAGGTGTAAACAAGCAAAAAGTATCTAAGCTACTTTCTTTTCAGAAATTACATAGTAAATGCTATCTCCACATTCCCAAGTTAAGTATTATGGTTTCCATCTTTCTATAAGCAAACTTTTTAAATCAATAACTTCCAAAATTACCAGTTCATTTTTTTTTCATTTCAAGCAAAAAATCCATAAAGGGTTTCCAGTCTTTTATAAAGCAGCCTCATACCTTCTATTGTAGCAATAGCTATAACTTGAAAAGAAGAATGAGAATGCTCCTGCAATGGTGGAAAGACAGAACTAAAAGAAGCTTGAGAAAAGCATCTCTATTGCATACCGTACTGAAAAATGTTTTTGTCTCAAGTAATTTTATTTTCTTTTTTTTTAAATGGCTGGGCATTTGTTACCATTAATTGGTTACTCCCCAAAGGGTAATACAAAGAAACACGTACTGTTGCTCATAACATGAAGTCAATATGACTAGCAAATGATTCAAACGCATCCACTCCAGATCATGTGGGATTAGATATAACCATTTTAAAACGATTAGCTGCAATTTTCAACGAACACATCCATAGTAGCTATAAATCAAGAATATGTCCCAATACTAGGTTCAAACTTTTAAAGAGACTGTGGCAATATCTAAACACACTGTTTAATTTTCTTGATAGCTCTGAAAAAATACTTACATTTCAACGGTAAATATAACATTAAATAGCAAAAGTGCTTTTTGTCATTCTATTAGGATATAACAGCGGAATAATCAAACTGACAAGGTTCAAACAAACTGTGTAACTTGGGGGGGTGTCAAAGTCGATTTCATTGAGGGCCACATCAGGATTGTGGTTGACCTCATGGAGCCAGGTGGGTGTGACCGGGAGATCACAGCTAACTGTGTGGCCATGGCTGTGGCCAGCTCACCATCACTCATGTTGGGTGTGTGTGTGTCTGTGGTGGGGGGAATCCACTATCTCCAGCATGCATCCAGGGTGTGAGGCGGGGCAGCACTTGTTAGTTCCAGGGTGGACCTGCGGATCTAAGGCTGACCATGATCCACTTCGGTGGCTGCCACCAAGTTTTAGATCAGCACCCATCCAGCCTGGGCCAGGGACAAGACACTGGGAGCCAGTACTTCATTGTTTCCAGGGCAGTCCCGCAGGCAAGAGCTAACCACATTGTGGGCTGGATCTGGCCCACGGGCCTTGAGTTTGACACCCCTGGTGTAGATTATGATTGCAAAGAAGTGTCTGATTGTGGATTCACTACCATTCCTTAAACTTCAGGAGAAATTGCTAAGTAAAGAAATTTTTAAAAAAAAAACCTAACCAAAATTAATCAGCTTCTGTCTTATACCCTATTCCACACATTTAAAATCTTCAAAACAGCCATAACTCTATAATACAACATGGTTATTTTTGACAGAGATTACAAGCCATCTAAAGAAAATTAAACGTTGTGTAAAAAAAAAATGTTGTTTAGTTTAGGATTAATTTCCAAATGGTAAGAGGGTAGCCAACATATATTGTAAGAAGCACTTCTAAGCAGCTGTTAGAGACACATTGAGGATTGTTTGTTTAAGACAAAGAAAGATTTTAAACAGTCCAAAAATAACCCTACTGACACAGAGATCCCAATTATATCCACTACAGTATTTACACTAGGATTAAAGTGATACAAATACAGAAAGGTAACCTAACAGCTAAATATTTTGACTCAAAAGAGTGTAACAGTTCATTGGTTGGTTATAACAGACACATCTTAATGGCAGTTCTACCATTATGAAATTCTCTCCAATTAATAGTGGCATTAAAAATAAGCTATGTAATTTACCTGTTTTCTAAAAAAGGAATAGACTAGGCTGCTGAATGTTCACCATTTTCTTCATTGAAAACACAGCCACCCCCAAATGATATAATAATATTATATCTAGATGAATGAATATATAAATGAATGTTTGCTATTTCAGAAAAGTATTTGTGTATATGCATTTTATTGCATCTTTATTACTTCACAGGGAGAAATGATGGAGTAACACTTGCTTCAGAAACTATATTTTCAGAACAGAACACATCATATGGTAGGGAAATTTAAGTACAATCTCGCATTTGTCCAACTGCTGTTCACAGAGATCCCCAGAGTCCTCTTTCAAGACCGAAAGAACAAATGTTACCCAGTATTTTATGTTCATCAATTCCCAGAAAACTCCAAATAGTCTGTTGACAATTATATAACACACTAATGGACAATCCATGACAAAAGCAACTGTTCTATTAGCAGGCTGCTTTCAATCTTGCCATGAAAAGCCTGTAATGACCCATATATGAGTTCCAATGTTACAAATGCGATTTTAAAAACCTCAGCCATATGTGCATCATATTCATGTAAGATCGTATAGGATCCTTTTCTTATTTACAAAGAATAAAAATGCTGCTTAGATTTCTGTAAAACACCAAGCAATTACAATGCTGGCACTTATTATTCCTTTTTTAATTTTTAGAATTTTTCCATTGTCTTTTCAACAGCTATGCTATTTTATGTTAATCCAGTTTTTCAACTTAAATATTTATTTTATTTATTTGGTTCAGATTCTATTGCTGCTTCTTATTTCCAGAATAGTTAAAGGCTGTGGAGAAATTAATTATGGCCCCTAAACCATAATTGTATAGGAAGCAGAACAAAGTTGATTAAATTGATATTAGTTATTATATTAATGCAGCCTCTGGAATAACAAGTTTGAATGTCTTATCTTACCAAACAAATGGAGGGTCACATTCTATTACTTTAGTATGTTTTATACAGAGAGTCTAACATACACCAGCAAATTCGTTCTATTAACCTCATCTTAAAATGTCATGAATGCAATAAATACAAAAATTGCATATATTGGGTGCCTCAGAAATTAGTGTAAGTTACAAATGTCTTGTTAAAAGTACAACCAAGGAATTTATACAGGTAGTCCTTGACATACAACAGTTCATTTAGTGTCTGTTCAAAGTTACAATAGCACTGAAAAAAGTAACTTATGACTGTTTTTCAGACTTATGACTGTTGCAGCAAGCCCATGGTCACGTGGTCAAAATTTAGATGCTTGGCAACTGACTCATATTTATGACAGTTACAATGTCCTGGGATCACATGATCATCTTTTATGACCTTTGGCCAAGCAATTCACTTAAAAACAGTGTTATTAATTTAACAAATGCAGTGATTTACTTAACAAATGTGGCTAGAAACGTTGCAAAATGGGGCTAACTCACTTAACAAATGTCTTATTTAGCAACAGAAATTTTGGACTCAATTGTGGTCATAAGTCAAGGGCTACCTGTATACAAACTGGTTTGGTCTTCTTCTATTATCTCTTGAGTCGACATAAGGTTTTAAATTACTTTTATTATACATAATATTTATTATTGTTTGACAGTCTTTTAATTAATTAGCAGAGAAACAGAGGGAAATGTTAATCTACTCTTAGCCCCACCCTTTTCCCCAAGACTCCAGATTTTACATAATAGACATTTTGTAAGAAAGTGAGAAATATTACTTTGTGGAATGACATTCACTGGCAGGCTTATGACTGGGAGAACATCAAATATGCAGTGAATTCTTAATGCGGCCAGCTGTAATATTAGTTCATTAAAATGACTTCAGTGTGCATGTGTGTATGTGCATGCACATTTGAAGTACAGAATACAAAGGAAGAAGTCAGCTATCTCTTTTAATGTAAGATACATGAAAAACTCCTTTTCATGTTGCCTAAAACCACAAATTGCAGGTGAACAACTTCTTATTCTTCCCAAGCTCACAATCTTTGAATGTAACAAAATATGCCTTTCTAATAGGTCATTTTCTTGCCATCAATTAAAAATATGAATAAGCAACCAACTTTTTTAAAGCCATAAATTGTATAATCTTTTACATCTATGGAGATTCTTAGTCATCCCGGTCATGGTTGTCCCAAAGATGCTTTTTTTCAAGAGGCAACTGCACTTTCTGATTTTTCTTTGAAGACATTTCACTTCTCATCCAAGAAGTTTCTTCAGCTCTGACTGGGTCACCTGAGTGATGCAAATGGGTGTGGAGAGGTGTGGGGGGATTCAGCTGGTTTGTACTAGTTCAGTAGAACCGGTAGCTAATTTTTTGTGGGGTTAGGCAAATGGGCTAAATAGTGTCCATTTCAATCCCTCCAGCACATGGTGCCTCAGCCTGGTGTGTGGGGCCTGCACATAAGGTGGCAGCCCAGGGCCAAAGTGCCAGCGGAGCTCCAGAGGGTTGGGGAAGGTGCTAAAGCGAATGGGTATGCTACCTGCAAAGCTGCCAGCTGCCCCTTCCCTGCTACAGCTGGAATGCCATCACTGGTAGATGCCGGCCTTCCCTCTGGCAGGCCTGGGCAACTGTTGGAGAGTGATGGATCCATTACTGTGCTTGGCACCCATATGCCCTTGCTTCCTCCAAGCATGTCTTTCCCTAGCTGATTTCCAGTCTTCCGCATTTCTTGCCGTCATGTGCAGGGAAAGAAAAGTTTGTGGGACTAAAAAAAAAAGTTCAATCAACAATTCCATTTCTCGTGAAAAAAAAAAAAGATCTTGGGAAAGTTGGATGGTTGATTGGCCTTTTTTTTTTTAATCCCATAAACTTGTTCCCGTAAACCAGCAATTTTGGACAGACAGGATTACTAGTTTGATAGAGGTGTCAAAGTGGCCCTCTATATCAAAACCGAACAGCCCTCAAACAGAGAGGGAGGGATACAACATCATCTATCTCCAGTCTGCAACACGGTCCTTTCAACAGTTCTGAAAAGGCTCCACACCCATTTGCATCACTCAGGTGACCCTGATGACACAGATAAACCTCTAGGTGGTCTTAACTATCTGCTAAAACAGGGGTGGGCAATTACGGCTCCTTCATAACTCGTGGACTTCAACTCCCAGAATTCCTGAGCCAGCATGGAAGTCTACGAGTCATGAAGGAGCCATAATTGCCCACCCCTGTGCTAAAAGAATACAAATGTCCAGCTGTCTGCAAGGAGCATTAATCCTTCCATTCCTCACCATACAGTCAGAACTGAAGAAGTTTCTTGCAAAACATCTTTAAAGAAAAAACAGTCCAGTTGCCTCTTGAAAAAGCAACTTTGGGACCCTATACCACTGGGCTTGCTGACAGGGATGATAAAATTTATAGGCCAGAATATCTGAAGAGCACAAAGCAATCCCTACCTAGTTTCCATCACTAGTAACTACTGACTTACATAAAGTTTTCTAATTTAGCAAAATATTTATCTCCACCATTGTATCATTCGATCACTTAGTAGTATCTAAATTCATAGTTCACTCACAGGCTGAAAACATATGACCTGCAAAAAAAATACCTCTTGCTGCTCTCTTTCATTGTTCTTTTAAAATGTAAATACACAATAATTTCACTTTTCCATTTTTTCTTCCAAAATTGAGTTCTTATTCTTTGCTGTATGAAATCAATCCAGCATTCTAGTTAGGTTCCACAATAGAATATACTCAGTGTGCAAGTATAAACATATTGATAGAAATATATTGTTCAACTCATCATAATATCTATTCTTTTCTTTGAAGACTCTGGTACAGGTAATCCTTATTTAAAAACCACAAATGGGACGAGCCACTTGGTCTTTAAGCAAACTGGTTGCTAAGTGAAACCATGACTGTTCTTATAATCTAATTTCAGCTTTCCTTGCTTTGCAGGTGATAAATGTGAGGATTTGTCACAAAGTTACTTTTTCATCACCACTATAACTGTGAATGGTCTCTATATGAGGCAGTTGCTGAATGAGGACTACCTGTAGAGATAAACACGCAAGCAGCTCTTTCATAGCTTTTTCAAAAGACTTTTTTGAAAGCTTATCTGAAAACAGATTAACTTTCTGTATATGGTCCCTAAGAAGTGACTCCCAAACTATGATCAGTCAATATACCCAAGATCCTGTTGACTTCCAATTTTAAGGCTATCTCCTTTGTCCTCTTCCAAGACCTACAGAATAAAATACTTGCAAAACAATAGCATTTCCATTTTCTGGGTCTTCGACAGATCACCTTCGTGAACTGGTCTAATAAAATGGAATGAACAAAAAGCACCTGAAATGTGAATTAAAAGTGAGAAAATAATCATCTTTATGAGCCACATTAGGAAACAAAGAAATCCTTTTGATATCAACATACAACAAACCAAACATGAAAATGCAGTTTCTGGCATGAGCTGTTAACACTCCTAAATAGGATAAAAATGGTCAAGGATGCATTATTAGGACCTGCAATTCTTGTGCTCTTACTATTAAATGACATTAAGCATGTGACCAATATTTACCAAAATGTATGGCCACAGTTGAAAGTACTAAAATATTGTTGGAAGAAATATCCAGGTCCAGTTCCAAGCTGGGAAAGGCACTGGTTGAACCACCAAATGGTTGAATGAGTGAATGGATCTTTATAGGTTTCTGTGACTTTGAAGTTTGAAATGTTCTGGGGGTGGTGCAATGAAGGGGCTTGTGTTCAGAAAGGGTGTTGGGCAGTTCCTATTGTGGCTAATGGCTTTCGCCTTATGTTGGATCTTGGGTGAGGGGCTGCTTTCAAACCCTACCATTCTGCCAAGGAGTTTTGAAATATCCTGTCTTGAATGGATTTCTGCCTGCAGTATTTGCTTTGCTTATGAATAGAGGTATCTAGATACTTGTCTTCCGCTTTCAATAAGCTCTATCTCTTAAGTGTGGGCTATTAAGAAAGACTTGGGGGCTGCTTCCTGTCTTTAAGAGCATGTTTCTCCCTTTTTCTTTTAGGGAAATATAATATTCTGTTTTTTAATATTTCCCAAAATTTATTCTTCTTCTGGGGGGGTGCTTCCTACAATATAATGGGTAAAAAAGCTTTTTTTAAAAAAAACAAAAAAACTTTGTTCTATTTTACCATTGTAGAAAATGAAGGTCACTATTGATACAGGTAGAAGCATGCCATGATTTTATCAATGTATACTGAAGCAGATGAAACTATTTCAGATGTGCCTAAGGTCATGATGATAGAAATTGCACGGAACTATGCTTATATAGTAAACCATTTTCCCTTAATGGTTTTCTATATTTTATTGCTCTAATAAAATCCATCACCTATCAACTTAAGAACTAGTCATGTACCCTCAGGTTACTTGCAATTAACATACTCAAACTAAAATCCTGGCACTCTAAGTCTGTAACACAAAATGAAATGCAGTATGTGATCTGAGAATGAACATCTTAAATATAACAGGGAAAAATTATTTGGATATTCCTTTTTATTTTTATAAAAAGAAAAGTGGAATGATTTTCACCCTCTGGAAAAATAACAAATCATATAGACTGTAGCATTTCATTATTAATAAGACAAAAATGAAATCTTTGAAATTTATTCCTTTGGAATTGCTGGGCCATCTAACTGGTTTCAATATATTCAACGCTATAGTATAGTTTTAAAAAAACTACAAGAACGAAATGAAACAAACGCTTGACTGAATTTGAAAATCTTTTAACACAAATTCAGAGCATGAATTGAAAAGACTCTATGATCAAATTTTAAATGTAATACTTGATATGCAATAATTGTGGTTTCAATAGAAGAAAAAGTTACATTTACTCTGAATATTTTTCTTAGGAAAAACTATTATAATAAATTTATGTATCGTTTTATAATAAATTTATATTAAATTTTATATTATTCTATTACTGATTGCTAAAAAGGGCAGTTCACTTTTTAAAATTTGTTGGAAAGTTAATTATCAAATGGAATAATCTCCCCATATTTTGTGGCAATATTGTAAAGTTCAAGATTTTATAAAATTATTTATAACAGAATAAAACAATTTCTAAAGGCTGAATTTCCTTTCCTGTTCCCTATTTTTGTAAAAAAATAAATCTTATATCCTTTTAAAATATACCCAATTAACATTATTCATGGCACCTGCTGCAAGAATTCTTTATACTTAATTGAAAGTACATAAAATTCCTTCTACCAAACATTGACTAATTAAGTTGTGGAACTATACTTTAATATCCAAAATAACATTGTATTTAAAAATTAAATCTGACACTGAATTTAATTCTGTATAATAGCTTACACCACATGCAAAATTTAAGTTTCTCTTTACATGAAGTCTTAATATTATAATTTTCAATGACCTGTTAAATATTATTCATTGTTCAGAAAGAAATTACGGTAATTTTTTAATCTCAATTTATGAGTTACACTGAGCCAAGAATTGCCACTGGTATTTAGTAAATGTATTTTAACAATGAGATAATATATTAAGTTTTTAAATGATATAATAATTTAAGTTATGTAGCTCTGAAATATTGGTAATTCCTATCTAACAAACTGATGCTGAAAAATTCAATTTAATCACATCAACATTTTTCTTGCTTTTCTTTTCCTGTTTGTCTTTTTTATTTCTTAAAAATGCTTAATAACATTTAAGAAAAAGAAAAATTGTATAGAATATATGTAAGCTTCACACAGAAAAGCAAAGATCTAAAGTGTACTTTTAACAAAGCTTACATTTAAATTAAATTTATCTGAAGAGATTTGTACTAAACTTGCGAGATTTCAATATAATTCTGTGTGTGTATGTATGTGTGTGTGCATGAACTCTCTCACACACGTGTGTGTCTGTGTCTGTGTGAAAACATCCATGAAACATGCTTCTAGACAATATTCAGGAGAGTAAGAATTGAAAAAGGTTGGCTGGATGAGGAGAAAAACCGAATGAATATGGTGAGTTGAAAAAGAAAAGGCTCTGTTTCATAAAGGGATAGAAGCCATGCAGCTGCTTGCAGGAGCTGAGTTCAAGACCAACAGAGATTTAGTGAAGGATGAATTGAAGATGACTATAATTGGTCAAAAATGGTGAAGTGGTTGAAGTCAGATATAGTTGGAGGTAGAAGGTAAGGGAGAAGAAAATCCAAAAGACTGAACAGACTAAAGGAGCAATGGTGGCAAGGGAATGGTATGAAAGTTTGGCTGGATTGGCTGTTGTTGTAGGGGTGGTGTTGGCAAGTGTTAAACAGGAGGAAGGAGGAAAAAAGAAACAAGGGAGGCATGGTGACAGCTATGAGAAAACAAGGAAGATAAGAAGACCATAATTGTACAGTGTAAGCAAAATGATCTTGACAGAAATATGCAGGAACTGTTATTTAAAGAAAAAGGACTGAATACTTTTTAAAGTCCAGAATAGCAAGATTACAGATGCTGGCGTTCATATTTAATGATACATTATTGATTTTAATTGCTTTTAAAGATAGTATGTTTAGATTTTGTCAACCATATATTTATATACTCTAAATAAATTACACATAATAAAAAGTGAAACAAACAAATAATGTGACTGACTTTAATTATGAACATCAATCAAGCAACACTGATCCAATTCTGGTAGTACAGGCATCTCTGCTATAATCAGGTTATAGTGGTAAATTCAAGGAGAAAACATTATGTTACTTTTGTTCCAGCATTTTTAACTACAGCCTTTCTCCTTGGTCTGAGCAATTTACAGAAATATAAAGAATGCAACACCATGGGTACCATATAAATTGCTTAAATAAATACAACTGTCACAGCCAGCTGTAGAAAGAATATAATTTTGCCTAATCGTAAAACTAGGCAAACAAAATGTGTGCGTGAACCACCTTAATTTTCATTTCAGACTGAAGTGCCATTTGACTGCCCAGATAAATGGTAAAACCTAGTTGACCTTAGCTATAGGCTAAGTATGGGGAAGACACAAAATGCCTTGGAAAAAGCAGTAGCAACTACGGTAACTTCTGTATTACTGTACTGCCAAGAAATTAGATCGTCATATCCATGAAGACACCAGGAGGCACTCAACCCAAAGGAGACTTAACAGCTTGAACAAATCCTTTATTGTCTGCCCAGTCTGTAAAATATCAAACTTCATCTAGACTCATTCTGAAAGGCTAGCAGACAGAGATTCCAAGAACATCGCTTTTAAATAAACATCTTCTATTGCAGACAAGAGTAGGAAACAAGCAGCAGCTGACTAGATACGTTAAGCCATACATGCAACAGCTCCAAATTTCTTCTCTTCCTGCTTCTCTTCCCACCTGTGACCTCCAACAGATTGAGAAGCTAGCCTTTCTCAGTGGGAAGGATGTGTAGTGTGTACCTCCTGTTTTTGTAATGGATCTCTCTGAATTCTGGCTGACATTAGTCCTATTAGCCCCCACACTAAGATACTTATAATTCCTTTTACAAACTCATCTCTATTGCAGAGAATCAATTATCCAAGCAAATAGTTTTCTTAATGCCGTTCATAAAAGGTTCTTTTCCTGTAATTAAACCAGAATTTGTGAATCTGCATTTTATATAAGACCCGAAACAGCTGTATATTTTTTGCAGGCATTTGAAGTATTTCTTTTTTTGTTATGGCAACTAGGTACAATTGTTTTTACCTAGAAAATTTTAATGAAGAGAGAAATGATAAAGTCATGTTTTATGGTATACTGTCCGTACAGAATTTCATTTCAATGCATCGTCTGCAAACCAACATCCTCCAGAAGTTAATCTTTCTCAAAATCGTGAAAGGCGAGCAAAAATGAGGAACATATTCTCTTTCCATTGCTAGAGAGGCGCCTTGAAATCCCTTTGACCCAAATCTACTCAGACTGGTTATAATTCACTATTGCTAAATACATGGTGTACTCTCCACAAAGGACACAGTTGCATCCATTTTAATACATTATATATATACATTCCACTGCTTGGAAAGGAAAGCTCCACCATTTATAGCAACTTGCTAGATGTTCTCACCAATGGAAAAAAAGTGCCTATAGGCTCAAGTCAAAGGGTTTTGCAAATTATTTCCTGTGGTGCTTCAATCTATTTTGTCATTAGATGAAAGAAACAAGCTCTTGAGGGGGACCTTAGGAAGAAAAACCCACTTAAGAGCTCATCAAAGCCTCAGGTAGCAAACAGCAGTGACTCAATTCTATGGCATGCAATTATTCAGTGTATATGTGGGTATGAATTTGTAGCTATATGTATACATATACATATAATTATTTTTTCTATGCAAGCATTGTATTACTCTAATATAGAGTGCCCATTAGTTCTAATTTGTACATGTAGACATCCACTGTAGCAAATACAAAAATATTGGCAAGAAAGCGTTATTTTTAGCATGTGCAACTATATTCTTCTAATACTGACAACACGCATTGCTATGTTAATTGCAGGAACTGGAATAGCAATTTAATATGGTATTTTGTCATATTCAGGTTCCTGAAATTAGAAACAAAAAATGTATGTGCTTCCAACAGTACACTAAATTTTGTGTACTTCGGTTTGCAGATGGTTGAAATGTATTTTAAAAAGAGAGAGGTACTGACACAGGTAGGGTTTTTTTTGTACAGGAAAGGCAACTTAATGTTTGGATCATTTACATTTGTTCTAAAAACTCAAGTTTGTTTCCAATCTTGTGGTTTCCAGCTATTCACTAATCAAAATGAAAATCATTTGTCAACCATCAAAAGGCAGAGGACAAAACCTCCTGTTTTAACATTGAGAACTTCAAAAATACGTATTATTATGCAAATTCAGAGACATATACTAAGATCAACTGAGTTGAGGGGATGTCCTAATGTCTTCAAAAGCTGAAGGCCACCATTTCTAGGCCTTGCACTAGACATCCAATGAGAGCTACTAACTAGCAACAAAATCTGAAATGATTCACACCCACCACCTCAATAGATTTGCCTTGTGCATGGATTGTGGCCCTATAAATAAATCTTTATATCTAATGTAGCTCAAAATAGGAAGTCTTCATTTTATATTAATGTGGCTCAGGATATAAAGTCTTGCTCTTATATTTCACTTTCCTGGATTTTTGAAGAATGAATTATAATTGGAATTATTTTATACTCTCATGCTAAAGAATTTCTAAATTGATTGTTCATTATATTCGCTCTTTACAATGCACACACATTATTTATTTATCCAAGCGCATAATTAAATTTAAAGTGTCCAGTTTATGATTTTTAAACCAGGTATTTTTGAAAAAAATGTTATGTAATGCTACTGTATTTTTAAGAGCCCGTATTAACCACAATATTCCAGAAGAAAAACACTGTATTTGCAGAATTCTATAAACAGCAACAAAACATTATTAAAGTCAGAGACTTGAAATCAGATAAAGCAAAAAGAACAATAAGGTGGTCACTCACTATTAAACAATTTGTCACTATCAGACTCAGGTTAGGTCCTTCTTATCCTACTGTATTAATATTGATACACTGCACCGTAATTGCTAAAAAGCAAATTTTTGCAATTACAAGGAAGTTTCTGTTTTTCCTTCTTTTAAAAATAAATTATAAAAAAATAAAATCTGTCTGGCCAGACAATTTAAAAAATAAAGGCCAGAGAAGCCTAAAAGGCAATTCCAAATACCACAACGAACAGTATAAGAACTCAATTTCTTCTGAGACACAGGGTACAAGTTCCAAATTAAAGATATTAACTTCCAGCTACATTCTATAAAATAAGAATTCATTAATTTAAAGCATTCTGCATTGATTTTTCTAAACTATGCAGGCTTCAGGACTACATTTTATTAAAAACTATCACCAACCAAAAGGATTACGATTTTGATTTTTCCATGTTAGTGGGTGGTGAGGTGAGAGTTTTACTTCAAGAATGATTAGATTTGGCCCAAATCTCTCTTTGCCTTTGGTTTGTATATATATTTTTAATAATACTTAATTTCAGTAGTCATTTTTATATCGTTACAGTGATTGATTGATTTGTTGATTGTATGTTATTTTTATTAGATTATTGAGCATTGCCCAGAATCACTTCTTGTGAGATAGGCGGCTATATAAATACGAATAATAAATAAATAATAAAATCATGAAATGACAAATCAGCTTCAAACCAATTCTTTTAGTTGTGCAGATTCCTACCAGAAAAAACTCATCAACAAGAAATTAAAGAGTGGTAATATGCAGATTATGCATCCCGTGGACAGAACATCATAAATCACAAACACAAATATCAAAATTACGACTGCTTCATCAAACAAAACAAGAATATAACAGGTCACAACTTCTCCATTAATGTATCAAATTTGTTAATTTTCAATAAATAGAGAACAGACTCAAAAGTGCATGTAAGCCACTATACTCCTGTCATCTAACTAGCACTTTTATTTCTATTTTTTTAACTAGAGCAAGGATTTACTTGTGATATGAATGAAACAGTAAATCTGCACATTATGTAAGTTTTTTGTGGCAATGATCTTACTTAATCGTATCTGATAGATAACTATTCTTATGGTCCAACTTTACATTAAACCTGAAAACATAATCAAAATGCATTGATTTTTTTTCAGGAAAAATCCTTTTATTTCTTTATTCAAGTTGGCATTTGCCTCATTTATGTATTTGTCAAAACATTATTACAAATGAGGCTAAAATAGCTAAAAACTAGAGAACAATATCCTATAATAAAATGTTTAGGAGGAAAAATTTATTTATCCTTTAAAAAGAAGCATTTTTAAAAATATGTTTGTAGTGTTAGAGGGGTAATCACCTACCCTGAAGTGCTAATTTTTTTTTTAAATTTTATTGGCAAAACTATTTCAGGTCTGGCTGACTTTCCCAAATTGAAGTTACTTTTTTTTTTCTTTTGGAGCCAGGTATTTTTCAAAATCACAATAACTGGTTTAAATTGCTCTGGCCTTCCCTTCCTTTTAATCAACATCTCCTTCAAAGAATAATAATTGTTAAATTCTTCCAGGCTTCAAGCCCAGTAAGCAGTAAATCCTGTCAAAAAGTGATCTTTACTTCTGCAAGCTATTTATTTTTATATAACACCCTGAGAGGACGGAATCCTAATGCACGCCTGAGGAAAAGATTTGGACTTTTCCAGAACAGTATTTTGTTGGACTAAACTGAATAGCTGGCACATTTCACTCTTTGTTTAATTTTTAGAAAAAAAATATATTTACATATCTTAAAGAGTATTTCTGTGAAACCTGAAGGGGGAATTAATTTATATACACTGGTAGTCCTCAGTTAATGACTGCCCTGTTTAATGACTGTTCAAAGTTACGATGGTGCTCAATAAATAACATTAAAGTCCTTGTACTTACAACTGTCTCAGTGTTTCCGTAGTCTTATGATTGATACTCAGGTGCTTCACAAACTAGCAGGCATTTATGACCATCAAAGCACTTCCCCCATAGTCACATGATCAACATTTGTGAGTTTCATAATTGGTTTCCAACAAGCAGAATCAATGGAAAAGCCAGCAGTAAAATCAAAGAGGTGAATCATGATGTAACTTTAGAGAGAGGTGTCAATATTGTACTTAAAACTGCTGTAAAGAAGGTCAGAAGCCACTTCTTTCAATCTTTTTTCTTTCTTTTCTATTTTTCTTCTATCTTTTGCATTTTAGCTTTCTCTTTTATTTCAACATTTTTCCTTCTTGCTTTATTTTAGTTTGTATTAATTTGTATTTGTTTTTTAAATTTTCAATAACTTTTTTTTTAAGTTAGTGGTAAAATTGCAAATTGCACTCACATGTCTCTCACTTAATGGCTTGCAATTGCACCCTTAAAAAACACCATCAAGAGAGGAAATAAACGACAACTGTGTTGTTTTTCTTCTACTTATAAAGCACTATTTAGGAACTCATTGATACATAATCTTCAGTAAGTTTTAAAGTAGTGTTATAACTTATAACCGAAATACTGTATTACAAGAATAACATTTATATAATTCCTGATTCAGAGTTGCCCAGAGTTTAATATAAAATGGGAGGCGATGTAAATGTTTTAAATAAATAAGCAGAAGCAATAAAAAGAGGAACTGTGTTGTATACTGAAACAATCCAGAAATTCCTAGAAGTGATAAATTGATCACTTTGAAAACGAAGGTGACTAATATTTTCTGAGGCCCGAGATTGCCTTAATTAAATATTTGGTAGCATAGTTTTTCCATGAAATTGAAAAAGGGTTTGAGCTTCTACGTATCCATTCAAAGGCTCCAGTTCCTTTTTCCTAATACAGGATAGCTCATGGAACTACTGTCCCTGAGAGGGAAAACATCAGCTGAATTAGTGCATATTAATATTTCATTTATTAATTTTGTGAAACACCAATAAAAAGTGTACACCAAATTTAGCCTCTTTTTTCACAGAAAGCAAATGCACTCTTCATAACAATGAGAGAACAGACAAATTTTCCTTAACTGTTCCCATGAATTCTACACTTAGTGCCAATAATCTGAGGTAAAATCTTTCATTACAACATATGAAAGTATTCTTCTGGACTTCAGCTGTCTTGGTATCAGTTGAGAAACTATTTATCCTTTCCTGTTACTGTTTGGTCTGCAACTGCCATTGGTATTGCTGATGAAAAATTGGGAAGAAATAAACCACAGTGATTGGGTTATCTCTGTTCATCACCTTCCAGGAAAAAAGCAAACTTGTATTAACTTTAAAAGGAAATTCTTAAGCTCTCAAAAGTTTAAGGCAAGACAGTTAGCAAGATAGCTCTTTATCCATATCCTATATCATTATCCATAATGGATTGTCAGATTGTTTAACCACAACTTTTCAGTGATATTGGAGTGAAGGTGAAGGAGAAAGAGAAATGAAGAAGGCAGCCATACAGGAAGAATGAATAAAACATATGGTTTTGCCGTATTTCTCTACCACATTGAAATTGATGATACCTATATTTAAAAAAAGAACATTAAAAAAATAGTCTAGACTAGGCCTGTCCAGCATATGGCCCACCAAGCAGCTTTGTGTGGCTTGCTAATGTTTTTTAAAAAGGGTTGTTAATGTATCAATGTGATTCTTTTCTCTAGATGACTTGTGCAGGCCTGGTCTGGACTGTAACTCATTAAGTTATTTGGCTCAGGCTGCTCATGATATGGAAAAGGAAAAGATTAACTGCAGCTACAAAAGTTAATAGAAGTTTTATGACCTTTATTCTAATGCGTCAGTTCAATAATTAAGCGTCAGCTGCCCTAGATGTTACTTGAAACATCTGTTCAAGTTAAAAAACAAACCAACCTCTGCCAGTCCACTCATTCTATTTTCACAGAAAACATGAATAAACAAACTGATTGCTAATTCTGTAGTCAAAATTTTATGTAGGAATTTTATTTCAAATATTCCCTGAATTTCTAGGTTAATACAGCAAGAAGCAGTACCTCTAACAACCTTGGTTTAAAGTAAGTAAATCTCATTTTAATTGATTATTTGCCATCAAATTGTTTTCTACTTTTAGTAACTACATAGCTTTTCTCCATGAGACTAATGCCATATATTAATATTCTATGAGTTCATAAACTGTAATAATCTAAGATGAACTTTATTCCTATGCTCTTGTAAATCAGAATTACAGAAAAACTTACTTTGTTTATAAACTACTTGCTAAAGTTCTGTCACATTAAACTAACTAGGAATTAAAATATTAACAGTGTCAAAACAGAGCTTCCTTATATGTTAATCATGACTACAAATCTGGTTTTATTCTCCTAGATTCTTTGGAAGCATCAAGCTAGGAATCTTGATTAAATACCTCATTCAAGTTTCAATTTCTAGTGAGTTTGCTATTGTGCTGCAAAGAGAAACCAAGAAGAATGAACAGGTTGCATAAGCATTCAGCTCATCAGTGGTAACCAGAATTCCCTAATGTATGGAGATACAACTGCAAGTAGTCCTTAACTTACAACACTTCATTGAGTGATCATTCAAAGTTACAATGGCACTGGAAAAAGTGATTTATGACTGTTTTTTACACTTACGATCATTGCAGCATTCCCAAGAATTCCTGTGATCAAAATTCAGATGCTTGGAAATTGACTCATATTTATGACAGTTGCAGTGTGCTGGGGTCATGTAACACTTTTTGCAACCTTCTGATAAGGAAACTCAATAGAGAAGCCGGGTTTACTTCACAACGGTGTTAATAGTTTAACAACGATTCACTTAATTGTGGCAAGAAATGTGATAAAATGAGACAAAACTCACTTAATAATCTCACTTAGTTACAAATATTTTGGGCTCAATTGTGGTTATAAATTGTGGACTACCTGTATTATTACAAAAGGACTTCATTTATTGTCAGTCTGATGGATCAGATGTGTGAGTTCAACAGAAATCCTTGTTAGAGGATATATTCTTGAATGTGAGCAAAGTGCTGAAAGACTACAATTGAGTAGCAAATACTCATATAGTTTTCTCGGATGTAGACTATAGATTCACCCCAGCTTCAGTAAATGCTAAAAGATGTTCATTACATTTGAAGTAAAACCTAAATATTAAAAAAAGTGTGGAAAAGGATCACTTCTACCTAATGTGATTTATCCAAACATTTTAAAATGAGGGATACACAAGAGAAAGAAAAAATTCTATTGTCACTTAGTCACTCTAAGGCTAAGAGTAACTAACAACAGACTAAGTGAAAGACAAACACTTGCTTGTCTTCAACTTCAAAATGAACCTGGCCACAGTCATCTCTCTGTTCCTCAGTTGCCACCCGGGAGGGAAGGAGGTTGGAATGCATTACTAGACATAATAAAGAGTAAAAGAGTTTGTTAGTCCGAGCCTTGACACACGGAGACAACTCTTCCCTGGATCTCTCTCTCACATTTGACTTACTAATAAAAGTAATAAAAAGGATCCTAGATGCAAAGAGATTATGTATTCTCCAACATGTGACCACAAACCTACCTTCTGTAGGTTTTCCGTAGTCTAATTTATCCCCCCATCTCACTCTAGTATTTTTAATGGAAATATAGCATTGCCATTTCTTTTGAGCCAATAAATTGGTATAATAAAGCAATTACAACAAATGTAATGGTAGAGCACATTGAAAAACTCTATGGCAAACTTTGAGTGGACCTAAATGCAATATTAAGCAAATTACTAAAGGATGATGTAAATGAAATAGTTGAACAAAAGGAGTAATGTGGAGTTACATAATGATTTAGTTTAGGAAAAGTAATAAATCAGTAAATAAGCTAATATTTATTTTTGTTTGTTTATAACATCTACTTCCAGTAATATGGCTTTAGACGTGTATCACAAGGACCACATAAGAGTCAAGTAAAACTATAAATAGAAAGCAGGAGATATAAAAGTGTGAATCAGATACTGAACTATGACTTGACTTTAAAAAGAGTCAGTCAAAACATAACATGAATCTAATATAAGCAGAGGATGGCTAGTTATCTATAAAATGGAGGAATTAATGGAGGAATACATGGAATTTGAATGACTGTTTGCCTTTGATTTCTATGAAAATATCTGTGAAGAAATAAGAGTTAATAATTAATTGCCAAGTCTGTTAAAAGGAAAGCAGGATGGGAGTCAACCTCCCACTTCCATGATTTAATGACAGATCACTAGTATAATTCATTACCTCTCAACAACATCCTATTTATATCTTCATGTATTACAGAAACCTCCACAGTCAAGAAAAGCTGATAACTAGTGACAAAGGAGTATTTTGCTCTTTTAGTAGTCTTCCTAAGTGTTACAGACATTCTATTTGTATTGCAATTCTGATTTGTGAAGCCATTTTATATCCAGAAGATAAAATAAGTAATTCAAGGAGCTGAAATTTGTTACATTTCTAAAATTCATGTTTTGTAAAGATGAAATTGTACATCTTTTTTATTGATACCATTAGCAGCCTTTATAAATGGTAAAAACCCATTCACATTTGAATTTTTTAATGAAACCTGTATTGTCATTTCCCACTTTTCTGCTTTAGGATATAGCAAATATAATCCATATCTAGATGAACAAGAGGTTCCTATGGGTTATGATCTGTCAAGACAATGTGCAAATTAAGTAACACTCCAAAACCTAATATAGACATAATACTGCCTTCTCTGAACCTTGCTAAGAGTTTGGTATTAAGCCATGGGCTGACTTGGGTCTTTCTTCTTCCCTACGTATTTTGTCATACATTTTCTTGGTAAAATTAAGATGACACCTTGTTATGCCTGTATCAAAACTAATAATAGTCACTATGAACTAAAAATACCTAGTTTTTCATTTGAATTTAAAAGTAGGCTGCCAGAGATTAAGCTTGATTAGTGCCAGTAGAGATGCAAGGCAATGCTGTAACTCTAAGAGAAAGACTGGGAGAATTCATACAAAAGAAGGAAAGTTTAAGAAGAAAGTAAATCTAGGTAGATTTTGGGTTTTTTTAAATAAAATATTATAATTTTAATACAAAATAACAACTAACAAGAACTAATGTTTAGAATGAAAAAAGTTGAGAAGGAAGAAAATAAAAAAGACAAATGTGCAGAGAAATAAAAGAAAATGGAAAAAAAACATAAAGAAGTGAACTCTAATTATACTTATAAGCAGTTATAAGTAACTCTAATAATACTTATAAGCAGTTGTAAGTATAAATATAACATCTTACAGCATTGGTTACATTTTCTACATAATCTATTATTTTCATTCTACTCTTCAAACCTTTTATCCTAACCATTTTTTAATTTATCACAAAAAGTCAGTCAATAAGGGGTTTCCAATCATCAATACATTTAGTCAGTGTTACTTAAATCTGATTAGACATACTTGCTTACAACCCATTAGTGCAGTCTAATAATCTAAATCAGAGATGTACAACCTGAGCTTCCTCAAGGCTTCAGGAAATTTCTATAACCTTGCTATGAAAGGTTGATATTATTACTTAATCATATTATTTTAATGTGATCAAAGATAAGATTAAACATTAACATTATTAAATGACTTATGAATGAATAAACACATTATATTTATGTATAAAGGAAATGACATCAAATTTAGTTCGTTTCTGTCCCTTCTCTTTAGTAGCTAGAAACTTCCATCATGCCCTTTCTTTACAGATGCAACCCTTAATCTAGAAAAAAAAATACTCTATTTTAGACCATTAATTAATTAAGACATGTTTAACCCAATTTAGACATGTTTAACCCAATTCTTAAGATATGTTTCATTAAAACATACACTATAGTACATATATTCCAACATGTCCGCACAACACTGGATTCGTAATAGTGATTATGACTGAACTGCAGTGACATTTGAGACCCACTTTTTCCCATTACCTCTATTTTTCCATGGCATCTGAAAGAACAAAAGATTTTGGTGCCACCTTTAACCAATCTAGTTATGTAAATTTTAGGAAACTTGAAGATTATTCTTTTTTTTAATGGTATCTCTCCTCCCCTTCCAAAGATACTCAAAGCAGTTTTAAAGGCAGAGTCTACTGGTGGGATTGCCAAATATTGTAAGTTCATTCTGTGGTTCATGGCATAAAATTATTTTAGTCTAAGTTCATGACTATCCTGACTCTTATATATACTTTTTTTCAGCCAAAGCCTGAAATTGTGGCAGCTATAAGCTTGGAATGAAAGCATTAAAACAGTTATCAGTGATGGGTTAGCAAGGTTAATCTTTTACATTTTCAGAGAGAATTACTTGGCAAAGGAATCAGTATTCAGGCAGTCCTCATTAGAAATATAGCAGAGTTTGAGAATTAAGGCCAGAGATCTTTCTAGTTTGGAAATGGCAAACTTTTAGTGAAATGAACCAAAATCACTTGCCTTTTCAAAAAGGGTCACAAATACATGTGGACATTTCAAACTCTTTCAACCTACTTGCTCAGAACTTTCAAGCAACAGCAATTGCAGTGAAAACTGTTCCTCATTATACTTGAAAATCATATAGTTCTTTGGAATCACTACTTTTTGCAAAGGACCAGAAAATTCCAATTTGCCATGCTTGCAAGATCATTACTAAATTATCCCACTAGGATAATTTGCACTGGGTATTTCTTACTTGATAAGACTATTTAGCTGAGAGATTCAAGATCTCCCACCATTTTGTTGCTGTTGGAAAAGGTGAAACAGGAAGGTCAGGGATGAAGTTATACAGGAGTTAGAGAAGAGAGAAGTAAAGAAGTGAGAAAACATGGAGCAGTGGCAAGGAATGTTTTGTAATGGATTTCTCAGCATCGCCTAATTCTGTTTGTTTTGGAGAAAGTTTTGGAGGAAAGAAATGAAAAGAATGAAAAGCCCATTACCAGGCTGATATTTGCCTGGTTTTCTTACCTTAACTTCATAATTAAGAGATATTTTTTTTAAACTTTATTTTTATTTATTGTATATACACCACCATATGCCTCCCCCCCACTTCCCAGAGC
>JAEANM010003141.1:0-22935 GCA_017656035.1 Myanophis thanlyinensis
AGATGTATTCTGTATTTGAATGTATTCTGTGTTTCTGTGCTTTGTGTGAATGTACCGATGGAGGCTCATTCAATTTCGCTGCACACATGTTGTGCATTGACAATAAAGGATTGAATTGAGTTGAATTGAATTGGTTTGTTTGTTTATATTCAGCAAACAAAAATTACAAATTCAAACAAAGAAAATAAGAAAATCAAAATGTAATGGATGCACACCAGTGCACTTACACCCCCCCCCCCACAAAAGTTAAGTTAGAATGAAATGAAATGAAATTTGTTTTTCAAGCACCAATCAAATTCTAGAAATAGAAATCCTTTGTATCGTTATGCATACTCACTGGATGTTGTAGTCTGTCAGAATTGGCATGACGATTTACTGACACTGATTTTCTGTTTTCCCTTTTCAGTAAGCCTACTAAGTGTAAATGTGTAAGGAATTTTCTCAAATGTTTTTGATATCCTTCCAGAATACAGCCGTCCTTGCATTTCTCATCAAGCATCCTTAGAGCCAAGAATGGATCCCTGTCTTTTTAGTCCTAGTTTGAAATCTCCAACATTTATTGATAGCTCTCAAATAACAGAGAAGATGAAGGCAGAGAATCTTAAAAGAACAGCAGAGGGCAGCAGACTACAAAAGGTAAGCAGCATTATTAAACATCAGCTTGAATGTGTCAAAGAAGAGAAATTCAATATTAATATTAGTTAATATTTCCAAGTACTCCCAAGAGTGTCTTATCAACAAGCTGTAAACATATTTAGGATGAAGACAAAAAAATGAATAAAAGCAGCAGAGATCTTCCGTAATATTTTTTTTATCCCACTCCATGATAAAATCTTTAAAAAATATTCTTCATATGTATGCCTGTGATGGCACATCTTTAAGCTATACATGGGATATTCTCATGTTGCCTTTTCTTCTTTAATGCATAATGCCCCCCAAAAATATAATTCATGTGTCAAATTAAAGGATAAACAATAATAAACTGAGTGCCTGAAGTAGATAACTGTTTCACAACTGCTTACCAAAGTGTTGCCTATTCAATAAATTTGAACTTCCAATATGACCAGATATATAGGACTTCAAAAACCAGGGGGTGGATGGGTCTGGAATACACTATATTTTGAATAGATTCTAAACTTGCTGGTTTAGAAATTTTTTAAATCTAAGTAGGAAAACTAAAAATCTTATATGGAACCGGAAAAAATGAAACTGTTCTAAAAAAAATAGACTAAAAATGCTAGTAATGTTAGGCAACATATGTATGAAAGCAGTTTTTCAGCAGATCTTATTTTTCTAGTTTTGAAACTCTCTGGGCAAAAGGTTTTTGAATGCATGGTTCTTGAATGGGTTTGATTAACTTACTGGTTTCATATCAACATATATTTCTGTATCTTCCATTTTCCATGGCTTCAGGATGTTTACAATGTCTAAAAATAAAGTCCACTGGTGTACACAAATACAACAGTGTATGAAAACATGATGCCCAATAATTCATATACAAAAAAATAAAAACAACAATCCAGTTTTATCATCAAGTCAAACTCAGAAATCAACACTCAGTCTAAACAATTCATTTCCCCAAAGTCCATTTCAATTAGAAACTTCTTGACAGAAAAAAACAATAAGGAAAATGTCAAACAAATCAATAAAAGCAAGGTATTCCCTAGCATTGAGACTGTAAGAAAGATGGATTGTCTTTGGTTCAATATCCTTTGATTTTTCTCAAGGATGAATCCTAAATATTCTCATTGGCTCAAGATTGACTCAGTCTTCCATCCTTCTGAGGTCAGTAAAATGTGGATTGTTGGGGCCAATTTGCTGACTCTGTAAACTGCTTACAGAGGGCTGTAAAGCACTATAAAGTGATATATAAGTCTAAGTGCTATTGCTATCTCCCTGGATACAGGTATGGAACCCAGCTCTTGGACGAATTTGTATACATACTTTCAGAGTAATGTTAATAGCATTAACAATGTCTCAGGAGGCAAGATTATGTTCTAAATCAAGGTGCCTCACACACGTGGCATTTTCCAGGTAATTTTGCCATCCCAAATTCCCCAAATGTTATGAATATCTGGTATAGCCTATTCTGTTCAAAAATACGTTTACACCAAAAAATAACTTCATTAATTTCTCTGGAATTATACTTCTGCTAAACTTCTGTTTCAGAACTGAAGAAGTTTATCTCCCTTAATAGTCATAAGAGATATCTAAGAGGTAACAGGATTCACATAAACAGAAAAATCAACAGGCCAATATGATTAATTTTTCTACTGCTTTCATTTGAAATATAAAACTGATGTTCACTGCTAAAATTCATTTACCTCTTCCTTGCATAGCTGAAATAATTTGTTTCTTGTGTATGTTTCAGATGAACCATGATCAAGTCGATAGTTCGGGTCAGGATTTTATTCCCAGATCCCCCCTTTCCATCTCTAACCTGTCATCTCAAGTGGTTGCTGAACAATCTGCCAACCATCTTGATATAAGATACTTTCCAAATACAGAAGAAAATGATTTGGACAAAGCCTGCCATGTACAATGAATCAGAACTTGGGTTGGTTTTAGACTTGAAATCCCAACAGCAAAGAATGATTCAAAATGAAATGCTAAGAATTGTCTTCATAAGATGCTTTTAAGTCCATATCCGATGCAATGGGAGAATCGTATTTATGATTGATGTGTAAGTAAAGGAAGCCATGTTTGATCTTAAGGAGTTTGGTTGGCACAGTAGTTAGGATGCGGTATCATAGGCTAACTCTGCCAGGAGTTCCATCCTGATCAGCCTTCTGAGGTCAGTAAAATGAGGACCTAGATTGTTGGGGAAAATATGCTGACTGTAAACTACCCAGACAATACTGGAAAGCACTGTCGAGCGGTAAATAAATCTAAGTGCTATTGCTACTGCTATCCCAACATTCTGGGATATGCATCTAAGGACATTTGTAGTCACAAAAGGTTTCATTTTACAAGCTGTGAGGTTTTGCATATAACAGTAAATTATGTTTGCCATGTGTGCCTGAACAAAGGAGCTTGAAGAAAATGAATGGCTAAATTGCTCCATTTTACCAAAACATTCAATTTCATTTTACTAAATTCTTAAATTGTATTTATTTGTGTGCAAAGCATGAATGGCAAGGTAAAGGCACCTCACTTTCTGAAGAAACTGCTAATATATACATATAGTTCAGACAATTATGGGTACTAGACAATCCTAGACAAAATAAAAAGCTGGTTATAAACCATGAATTGTAATTTAGCATTATATCTATATGTAATCAATGGCATTTTTCCTTAATATTTTCAGAGAAAAAGGCCCTTCCTTGAAAAGTAAATCGTGAAAATATCTCCTTTCCAAGCACTATTTAAACAAAAATAGGGTTGCTGGACAGTGAGATAGTGGCAGATATATAATAAATAAAATTAAAAATGAATTGCCATTAGCTGCTCTCATATCATATCTCATATCTTAGTCCTTCTTTTCATTAAACTAGACATACCCAATTCCAGCAATTGTTCTTCATATGTTTTAGCCTCCAATTCCCTAATCATCTTTGTTGCTCTTCTCTGCACTCTTTATAGTCTCAACATCATGGCAACCAAACTCACAGGATTGTGGAGAAAACAGAAGGGAGGGAGTACATTATGTCACTTTGAGTTGACCAAAAATACAAAGTGGGATAAATACCTAGTAAATTATCAAACCTGCTTAAACAGATTCACAGAAAGTTATAAATAACTAGGAAGATGAGATAAGATAATAAACAAATAATAGCCTGCTGCTTATAGAGCCTAATAAATGTCACCCCACTACTCCCCACCAGGCAAACAACCTTTAAAACCAAGTAATTCTCACTCTCTGAGCCTATATAATGAATAATATTTCAAATGGGCGTTTATGCATTTTTTTTATTATCATCTAAAATGGACCTATCTGAAAGACCAAGTTGAGACAGATCAACCAAAATCCAAATGGAAGTACAAGTCAATTCAAGTATGATAGCACATCGTCTCACCATCAGTCAAAGCAGTATTCGAATGTAGGCATTTAAAAAAAATAAGCACAAATCCTTACCACTATGAGAAAGAAAGATGGAAACACCTGCTTTAAATCTTATCCCATCTCAGATGATGAGCCAGTTAGACTGTTAGAAGCATGACAATAACCAAGCTATACAGTATATACAGTGATATACTGTATGCAGTTCAGCATATTGCCACATGAGGTTGCCATATTACAGACCCAACATCAAATAAAATCTTTAATTGCTCTAAATGTAAAGCTTGGTTATTTGGATTAATTTACAGTGATTCTAGATCTGGGATGGAGAAACCCAGATGACCATTAAGTGGCAGAAAACTGATAAACCTGACTCCTGGCTGCCGTCTGATGATATCTGAATGGTTGCTGCCCAGATCTAGTAGTCCTATTTTTGCAGATATTATTGAACTAGTACATTTGCTAGCAGAAGTCATTAGACTACACAGTAAATTGCTTCCGTGAGCAAAATGTTAGGAACTGCTAGGGAATTTCTGAAATGCAAGTGTAACCTCTGAAGCTTATTTCTGGCTTGTCAGTAACTAGATGCTGAAAATCCAGATACACAGTTTGCTGTACCTTGCAATACAATTGCCTTCAGTGGCTAAAAATCCAGTGGCTAAACTAAACAAAAAAGTTGAATATAAATTTAACAAATTATACTGACAAGTATTTTAAATGTGCAGATTAGTTAAACCAGGGCAGATTAGTTAGCTTTTATGAGTATTTTTATACTGCTTCAGTCATCTCCTTCTTAAGGTGCTTAATTATACTTTACAAATTAATAAGTTAGTTTTACATGTTAATATTTTGCTTTCAGTCATGCACAGATTTCTGTATAAAGGGAGAAAAATACTGTAAGGGAAATGTCACAAGAGTGACCTCTTCTGGCAGATTTTATAAATCACAGATCAGATGATATTTGAAGAAGGAGACAGGCAGAAGCTTGTAGGAAACCTCAGAATTGTTTCTTGTCCTATTATAATGTTTATGTAAGATGTTACAAATGTTTTAACTGGTGACCAATTCTATCATCTTAACCATCTTCTCTATGCATTCTGAAACTTCTGTCATGCGTATTTAATTTTTTATAAGAATTTATCCTAATGCAAATATATACCTATGAATGCACCTATATTTGAACGCTGGGACAAATTAATAACCTGGACTATGGAATGATATGAAATGGAATTTCAAAATCACTTGGCAAGATCTGTGGCAGGGATGGAGTTCCACAAGCATAAAACTGATTCTTGATTGGAGGCTATTTAAAGAATATGAAAAGTAGAGTAAGATTAAATTTGGCAAGACCCGACACATCTGTAAAATGTTCATTTTGTAACAGGTAGACAAGCCTGATTATGTTACGGTACCAAATTTTAAGATTTTCTTAACCTTTGTTAAATATTTATAATTATAAAATGTATTACTGTTTATGCTGCACTAGCATTGTTTCTGGTGTTTGTATGATGCTTAACATCTTTTTAGACTGACCAGGCATACAAGTGAATAAATATAAATAAATAATACTTTCTAACATTAAACTATGATACTTTCCCCTTGATTTTAATAAAACATTTTACTCTTTCTCAGTAAATTGAGCGGAGCTGAAAAAAGCATGTTTTCTATCCAATCCCTATAACAGTAGAGGGTTTGGAGGGGGGGGGGGTCACAATTCCAGTTGCAGCAGTGCAGTTGAAAACCTGCCCCTGTAGTACATGCATTGATCCTGCTGCAGATTCCACTGCATCTGCACGATAAGGCTATTAATACATGACCTTGGGCTAGCCTGCTCAGCCTGTGTTTAGAATATCTCTATGGAGGTAACTATCTGCATCTGAATTTCCTTGGAGATGTGCAAATACAAAAGAGACATCTCCAGGTGTGCTTAGACTGAACAGCTATTGATTTTATTGTTGGCAGTCCTGTATGATGTACATGTCAGATGCAATCCAATGAAAGCCATTATACTATGTTCCCATTTTAGTGTATTTTCAGTTGATGTTAGTACTACTATGTGCAAGCTCTCTATTTATTCTTATTAACTGTTAGCCTTGGCTAAAAATTTTCAGACATGTTATGAAGAAAAATATGGATGAAGAAAGATATTTATTACTCTGTTATACGAAATCTAACATCACAACCTAAGTAGAAGCTTTAAAATACTGTAAAATGGATAGCCAATGTCAATGGAGACAGGGTATGTGTATGTGTATACTCTCTCTCTCTCACATACACACACACACACACAATAGATATATGTCAGAATTTTCTCCAAGAGGAACATCCTCATTAGTGAAAAGAAGCTGCTTGAACAGTTAGAAAGCAAGAAAAGAAGCTGTTGCAAAAGGGCATGAATTGCCTACAACCTGGAAGTAGAACTTGTGTTGGTTTTAATCAGGGTAGTTTCATTTATTTTAACAGTTGCACTGATTTATGTGACCAATTATACCCCAGCACCCTGAGGTTTTAAATATAGTCCATTTAAAAATAGCTAAGATTAGCTTGCTCTTCTTTTGCCTTTCCTGCATGGGCTGGGAAACACTCCTTAATAAAGCCCAAATACAATTGTTTCTGTGACAGTTTGCATTAATGAAACACTAATAAGGAGAATAAAAAGGGAAAGAAAAGGGTGTGCAAGCCATCTTCCTCCCATGCAATCTCAAATATTTCTAATAAGCTGGAAGCAAGTTAAGCTCTTTGGAAGAGAAATAAACTTTGTAAAGCAATTTGTATTTTGGAAACAAAGCCTACTACATAATTTGTTTACATCAAACCCAGATTTTTCCCATTGTTGAAAGAAATACCCATCTGGTTCAATTCCAAGTGGGGAGAAAGACACTGGAAACATGGAGGATGATTAGAAAGATGGTTTAATGGAGCAGAAGCACATGAGTGGTTCTGGACAGCTGGCCACATGGAATTGAGAGAGGATTATTTATACCCTCTCTTCGGTTTTGAGCTTGAACTTCCTTTTCCTGTGCAAGAAATGTATTCTATTGGCTGTAGTTAGATTCCTATGGGGCCATGTGGGGTCATGTGTGCCTGAGCCAAGTTTGGTTGAACCTTGGGCTGATGCAATGAAGAGGCTTGTCTTCTGAAAAGGTGTTGGGCAATTCCTATTGTGTCTTGATGGCTTTGCCCTGGTTTGAATCTTGAGTGAAGACTAATACCATCACCCTGAGGCTTAAGATCTTTTTTCTTGTTGATAGGCTGGCCCAGTCTTAAATGTCTCTGGAGCTGGGTTTCTGTTTTCTTTGAGATTTTTATTTCTTTTTTAGGGAAATATTTTATCCAGTCTTTTTTAATATTTCCTAAAATATTTCACTCTTCTAGGAGATGGATGGCTTCCTTCACCATATAGGGTATTTGACTACAGAAAGCCTTCAGGAAATTCTACCTGACACTAGGACTGCAAAGTTGATGCTTTATGGATGAATGTGATATGGGATGAAGAGATACCTGTTTGTAACCTTACAATAACTTTAGGGGAGTTACTAAATTTATCTAGTCTTGCTATAATGAAGGTTGGAAGTCAGCTTTTTGAGTATTTCTTTTCTATTTCTTTATCATATTCTTGTCTTTTCCCTTTGTTCTTGTGCTCTTTATTCTTAGTACTTTTTTATTTGTTGACTTTCTTTAAGTTTAGTTTGTGTTCAGATTTACTATTGTAATCAAAATCCTTAATTAAAAAGTATATACAACAGGAAATTCCAGATTTTTTTTTTGCTCTCTAGCAGAATGCCCAGATTTTTGCACCCCAGGTCTGCAAAATGGTCTTGAAGGTACTTGACCCTGAATTGAAAGGATAAGTTAATGTAATGATTAAATCATGATGCAGAAATTAATCAAATGATCTTATATTGAATTAAATCATTGCTAAGTATTGAAGAGTCTAGAGAGAAGTGTCAACAATGACACTGCTTTTTGGTCTTATTTGGTGGGGGATTGAATCTTCTTTCTACATTGCTGTAGTCCCTTTCTACACCTGTTTGAATCTTGGGAGATTGAGAATATTAATATTCTGGTACCTATGCACATTTAGTACCAAAGGGTTTTTTTTAGTTAAAAGGAAAAGTCTTTCCTTTTCTATTTAAATCTTGCACACTTATACATAATTTTCAGACAATTTGGATGGATGGTTTTTCTAGATTTGCTTAGGAAAGGACTAGGTAATTGATATAAATTAAGTAATTCCCTAGAAAGCTTTAGGGAGTTTATATGGTGCATTCATTTTAAATTATGCTGTCATTATATTGATTTTAAATTTGTTATGGGTATTTGTATATAAAGAAAAGCACAGTTAAATACAACAGAGAGTTTGACCTATTGATAAAGATTACATATTTTGTTTGGTCAAGTCTTAGCTCTTGAGGGAAATGCAGGAGAGAAAAAAAAAGCTTAACCTTTAAAATGTAGAGCAAAGAAGAAACATATATGATGTGATGTGTTTTCACACATATGCAGAAAAGAACATTTATAATACCATAGGCCTGATATTACAATATCACATATAGTCTTCACTTAGCAATTCTTTGAAGTTACAATGGATTTTTAAAAAGCTATTTGCAACCCATCCTCAAAGTTACATACATATCCGCATCACAGTCATGTGATCACGTTAGGCACTGGCAACCAACTTGCATTTATGACCAATTGCAAAGTTCCCACCATCACATGATTGCAATCTGCATTGTTCGTTTGGCATTTTTCATCAGAAAATGGAATGGATGCAAATATTATTATTTTTTTTGAAATCAACCAGTTTGATTTTCTGATATGAATTTCTTTTTCCTAGTTGCTTTCATTTTGATAAAAACTGACACTGTCTCTTTGGAACTGAGTAAGGGAGGTAGCAGACTAGTGTGGTCATTGTAAGAGCAATATCTACTTGAACAATGAAACTTCTTTTTCCTATATACATAACTAAATGTATTCTGGAAGGTTCTCCAAGCTTCCTAGATGTACAGCATCTTTAACTAAGCAGAATTTCTAAATAAATGTTTACACAATTTCACTATTAAGCTAAAACATAAATAGGCCTTAATATATATTTAATCTCTTTGTGCCCATCTTTCTATTGAAAAATATAAGGCACAGATAACTATTTCAAACAAATTATAACTGATATAACAAGTCGGCCTATAGGCTGTTGGATGGGCACAAAAAAAAAAAAAATTGTTCCAAAGGTGCTTTTTGAAACATGACCTGGATGACTGAGAATCTCCAAAGACAGGGGAAAAAAACCATAATTTTTTAGACCCTCAACAAATCTTGTTAGATGATAATATCACAAGATATTGATTATTCATAAAATCAGCAATTGGATTCTGGTAGACCCACGTTGCTGACTCTTTGCTGATATCATCTTTCTGTGACAATGCAGTGATACATAAATGGAAACAGTATAAATTGTATATAAAAAATTGTAAATATCATATGATATTAAAAAGTCTTAAAAAGTCTTAATGCTATTTAAAATAAATGTTTATTTTTCAGCCAGATAATTACAACAACGAAATAATAAGATCAATGTATGAATTCTGCCAGATAAAGGTGATCTGAATTATAAATTTATTACGTGCTCTCACAATCTAACATCTGACATGGTTGTTCTGGAAGAGCTAACATTGCTAGACTTCAAAAGTATATACAGACCATTAGATAGCAAATAAGCTTTTATGTTCTTTTGAGATAAGTTGCATGAGTTACAATACCAGAACTGCAAAAATATGGAGCAGCAATAGATGGCAGCGAAGAGACACGGAAAATTCTAATTCTCCAAATTTATAGTTAACATATGCTAATTCTCTATTCAGGACAAATAGATTTGTAAGTGTCTTAGTGTGAGCTATTTAAGTACAATTATGTATCTAGAAGGACAGTGCCATATCTGCCTATAGAAGGATTTGTGTTCATAAGAATTGAGAACCTCATTAATACAAAATACTTGTGCCTATAGGAATTTAGAAATCCAATTGGTATTACCAGATTAATTAAGGTTTATTGTACTATATAAACTGCTTTCAACATAGTAAATTTTTTCCTATGCTTATTATGAAATTTTTTCTCATTTGAATACGATACTTTAGAAGGCTATATATAGGTCCTATATAGAATTTATATTAAAGTCACTATTGCCACGTTTCAAGGCAGTGTAACTCAGATGAATCAGGCAGAGGAATGTAAATGTTCAAATCTTCTTCCAGGGCTTGAAAAATTCTTTGTATTTTTACCTTTAAAAATTGGGGAAGGGAAATGGGGAAGAAAAGAGAGAGAGTTTAAAAAATTAGACTCTTAGGGCTGTTTATTATTACTATAGCTATATCCAAGTGCTTAGGTCAGACTAATTTCCTAGACAAATCTCCTGCACAGGCACAATTTCAACCTAAAGAGCTCCCAGTGTCCCAATATGTCATTATATCTCATGCAATGTGGTATCTTAGAACCAGAGATGTGCAATCTAACTTCCTTCTCTACTTCTCTTCTCTCTAATGAAGCTGCAGTTTGTTTACTTCTATTACTTTTATATCCCAATAATATGAATAAAGATGAGTGTCAAGTACATGAATTGTATAGGACCTCTGTAATTCAAAGCAGGAATGTCCAATTGGAACCACACATAGGCTGGAAAGCTTTGATTGTAGATCCTATAAATTTTGAGATCTAGTGTTCCATTAAAGCTGCCAACAAATTTATAATTTTTAATATGAACCAAGAAGAAATTGGTTAATTAATTAAACACAGAAAGGTGGTTTTATTATCAGCTTTCAATTAAAACAAATTTTATTTTACTTATGTCCTGTCCGCTTTTTGGAATGTGGCTCTCAGCATGCTGTTCAAGACCAAATTTGGCCCTCACTCTCCACAAAAATAATGAACTCTTGTAGTAAAAAACTATTTCTCAAACATTCTACTTCAGAATTTTATCATCAATCAACAGAATTTCAAAGAAAACTGGATGACAGGATGATTGTCTAATAACCTGTTGAGGTGTTTGTTGAACACTGCAGAATATATCTTACACTTTTTTGAAATTGCAGAAGGAAACTAATATTTGTACTTAGCACTTTTATATTTCTCCTGATGTACCCAACCTTCACTTCCCTAAGGGCAGAAGGTATTTAGAATAATAGAGTTGGAAGCTCTTATAGTCCAACCCCTTGCACAAGAAGGAGATAGTATACCATTCTGGATAAATGGCTGTCCAATCTCTTTTTAAAAACCTCCAGTATTGATGCACCCACAACTTGTGAAGGTAAACTGTTCCAGTGGCTAATTGGTCTTACGGTTAAAGAATTTCTCTTTAGTTATAGGTTGGGTCTCTCCTTGATCAGTTTCCATCCATTGCTTCTTGTCCTGTCATCTGTTGCTTTGTTACTTTTGCAAGAAACATTCATGGTTCCCAACAAATCAGTACCCTATCTTTATGAAAGCATTTGTACATCTTAAAACTTTCTCCATAAACCATTTGCCCATCTTTAGTAATATTTTACCAACATATAAATTCATCTACCTTGCTATAATTTTCATTATTTATGTACAATTTGCAAACATTCATTCCTGTCAATCACAACTGTCTTAGTTTTGATGGATTAATTTTCAGATCCATACTTTTTATTTCATAATAAACTACTAGACACTTACTGTAACAAATTTACAGAGGTATTATCACCATTCTCAATTTGTTTATACAACAATATTAAAAGCTCTCTATAGTTGTGGGATGTCATCTTAAAGAAAATGAATTCTAGACTGCCTGGTTGAGGCACATTACAAATCAATTGCCTTTAATGAGTAATTTTTTCAAGTACCATAATCGACAGAAATTAACCCAAATTCTTCTCCAATTGTTCTTTAACAGATTTCTTACAGCCTACTGAATGCTATTTACATTATTGTCTGAACATTACAGTTGCTAAAATTGCCCATTCTATTACAGTGATCCCATAGAAAGCCACTCTACTATCCAATTATTCTGCAATTACTTAGATTATCACATCATTGTCTTTATAGAGAATCTGGTTAAGTCTCACATAACCACTGATTTTAAAGAATGATGATGAAGAATGTCAATATAGTTTTATAGCTGTTTCTTTGGCCCAATCAGTTTCAGAGATTTAAGATTTAAGGCTTATGCGAGAAAACCTGCTTTCTAAAGGCTAATGTTTCAGCAAGTTAACAAAAATGTAGGGTTTTTTTTTTCCTTCTCAGGAAAGAAAAGAGTGGTAGGACAAATGACCAAATAGATGTGTCTCCTAGAAACATCTCAATCAGAATAGTGCTGGAAAGATTCTTGAAGGTTTTATAGTCCAACCCCCTGCTCAAGCAGTAGAGCCTATACCAGTCGTGGCAAATGATTTTAACACTGAGTGCCAAATGTGAGCATATGTGTGCATGAGTGCTTTGCATCTCTGCCTTCCATGCATGCATGATTCACATGCACATCTTTCACGCATGCACGTGCGCAGCTGTGCACAAGTCGCACGCACATGCAGTTGTGTGTGAGTTGCACATGCACACACAGTCGAGCAGGAGTGGCACATGGAGATGCATGCACAGTCGCACATGGAGTATTGCACATGCACAGTCGCTCAGGAGTCGTGCACATGCTCACATGCACAGTGCTGGCAGAGATGGCTCTGTGTGCTACCTGGAGCACACGTATGATAGGTTCGCCATCATGGCTCTATGCCATTTCAGACAAGTTGCTGTCCAGTCTCTTCTTTAAGAACCTCCAGTGCAAAGTGTGTGCGCACTGAACCGGTAGTGAAGCCGGTTGATTTACACCACTGGTAGATAGGTAGAAAGTCAGGCATCTATGAAAATCTATGTCATTACTAGTTGAAAATGACTTGATGGTATATATTCAATTAATATAAAGAATCCAAAACTATGAAGAATTATTACCTATACACTCAATCAATTTTGTATTTCTATTGGAATATGGAACTGTCAGCAGTTTTAATATGTGCTTTTTGCCATCAGTACAGGCTTCATGCTAAAGAGGATGTATTGAAACTTGGACAAGTTGAGCATTTTCCGTATGGCTTTACAATCTGACAACATATGAAAGGATCCACGTCTTATAAACAGAGTTAAACATTCTCTCTGACCTTATCTGTTGTGTCAAATGGCAGAATTGAAAAATTCAAATATTTGTTACAAGAAGGATCCTCATTTGGCTATTCCAGAATGCAGATTGCTACTTATTCAATCAAATATTATTTTGTTCAGTTGTACTTTGGAGACAAATATTTCCCTCCCTTTGAGCTTGTTACCCATATAATTCATTTTGTAGCTATCATTTCATGTTGGCACCTGATTTTCTTTTCCTAATTAAAAAGTGTAGCAGCCTAAATAACATATTTTTTCTAGACATGCGTAAGACTATTCCTGGAATACATTTATTTTTTTATGAGTATTATGAGTATTACTCACTTCATCAAGGTCACACCTGTTGATAATATGCATCCGAATTATATCACCTAATGACCTAAAAAGGAAAGAAAGAAAAAGAAAACAAACTACATCAAAATAACACAGATATAACTTTATTTTCAAGGCACTTAAAAATACAAACTGCTAGATCTTTAGAGTCACCTAAGAATCTCCATGTTATTGTTATCCAAAGATAAAATTATCCCCATGAAAAACAAGATCAAAAAGTGATATGTCTAAAGGAGTTAATTTAATTTCAGTTCAATAGGATTGACACTAAGATAAATGTGCGTAGACTTACAACCCACTCATATTTGCTTCACTGATAAGCCTCACTGAATTAGCCATGTATTTTGCTGCAATATAATATTTGCTGAACATCACCTAGCAACATATCATCAATATAAAATACATACACAATCATGTTTTAAGCTATCACATTTTAACTCAAGTATTCTTTCTATATATATCAGGAACATACATATTTATTATATATGTATCAAATATATAATTACATATTTATAAAAAATGGATATGCAAAAAGAATGCATAACATGAAACAGCATTCAAACAATTATCAATGCTGTGATTAAGCTATTATTTTCTCTAACATTTGACCTTAAAATTAAAAAGGTGTAGCATTGGAAGGTATTTAAATTTCCTGAAATAGCCCTATTTATTGTGCTCAACAAAGCACAAGATTCCAAATGTTGATGATTTATTTACCATAGTTTGCACCATGGAATAACTATTTTTGTGATAACCGGAACAATCTTCCCCAACATTGTGTTCTTCTGATGTATTGTCAGTATTGTTTCCTGAATTTTTGGTGTTGCAGTTGAAACAGTTTCAGAAAATAGTAAATGTGATTGCAATGGTTTAAAAAGTACAGTGTATTGCATTGTAAGGAGAAGAATCAAAAGGGGTTTATACCAAAAGCATCTTCACATGCAGAACAACCTTTAGCCTAATGAAGTTATTGTCACTATCATATGCTACAAAGGATGATGGAAGATAAAATAATTTCTTTAATCTATATTGGTAAGCAACGTTCATTTCCAATGTCACCCACATCATGGAATGTCACCCATCCATTTTTAAGACCATGAGAGGTAACATTGCTCCTGGGTTTTCCTTATGTTGTGTGATATAAGTGCCTTCACACCAAAAGTTGGCATATGTATAAACAAAGTACATTGATTATCAACAGCTATATTTTTAATGGAATAGATTTTACTTTGCCACATGCTTACTGCACTAAAGTTACTTTAGTAATATTGGCCATCCTGATACTAATACATTGCTACTTAAGATGTCTTCAATCAAATGAGTTCTTTAAGTATGTAATAAAACAACTTAAAACTTTGAAACGCATTCCACTGTTTGCATTTTCCATCTTATGTTTAATCACATGTACATTTGTTGGAACTGATGCATGAAGCATCAAACATGTGTGGTATTGTCTAGCTTACATGTATAAGTTTTATGGCACCTTGGTTTAGCCTTGTAACAAATCATCATCATTCAAGGAAAGAGGGGTGAGAAAAATTTGGTTTTCCCTACTGGGGAGCTGATTATTAAAAAGCTGCATAATAACACTGGGTTTTTATTCTCTGAATAAGATAAATTGAACAGATACATGAAGTCAGTCAGACTGTAAGGAGCAAGGGAATCAGAATTTTACATTGCAGAGCTATGAATGTAAACTGCAAATTGCCACTATTGCTCTTTTGTTAGGGGCACAAGGATCTTACAAAAGAGCAATTAAAGCATTCAGCATCTTGAAGAATCAGACAAGCATTTGAATTTGGTGACAGAAAGTTTGAAGCAAGAATTGTATTATTTCTGTTGGGACAAAGATACAACAGTGTTTTGTTAGAATTTATTTAGACTGTCCTACATTGACTGTTGGATTGTTTTACATATTGTGATTTTAATTAAAGAGATGTATTTATTGAAATATTTTCCAGTTTATTCCAATTTAGACCCAAGACAGGTGGAAGTTATGCCAACATAATGAGAATATTTCATCTTAGGAGGACATGTTTTTACATACACACAGAAAAAAATTGTTTTAAAAAATATCTGACTCACTTCTTCCAATAAAAACTTCTAAGCAAAATATAATTTGTAACTTCTTGAAGCAACTGCAGATATTTCAACTCTTCATTTCTTAAAAAAGAGACAAAAATAAGAATATCCATGGAAAAGCAGCTCTCATGTTTTAATAATTCTTTTCTTCTTATAACTTACTTATGCTAATAGTGGCAAATATTGTTGAAATGATTTATCTGAAAATATATGTGATGTCAGTTTCCTCAACTTTGATGCCCTCAAGATGAGAAAACTTCAGCTTCCAGAATTTTAACAATCATGCTGGTTAGGAATTCTGGGAGTTGGAGTCCACCTATCCACTGTCCATAGGAGGAAAACATCAAAACTTATGTCATAACGTCATAATACAAACCCTACAACATACGTTCCTCTGTCAGACAGCAGGATGCAGGTACAAAAGAATGACATTTGGGTCACAACATCAACAAATGGGGCCATTTCATCTGCCATTCTGCTCAAGAGGCCTATTCACATGTCTGGAGATTGTCATAAATTCATAGCTGCATTCACACTGTTAAATGAAGGAATTTTTTGGATCATAGTTGCATTATATCATAAATATCACTAAGTCTTTCTTATACCTCCTGCAGTGTTGTTTTTTTAATTACAATGAACAAAAAAAGAGTTCCACATCATTATGAGATGTAAACACACAAAACCTGTTCAGTAAGCCCTAAAATAAGCTTAACATTTTGTTAAAAATGAAGGGGAATAATTAAACTATCTCTCGAGTCAGTTTAAAAAAAATTAGCCTATCTGCTGTTATTATGCCCTTAGTCCTCCCCAAAGCCAAGTGCAACATCTGGCCATCAAAAGGTTACCCAAACCATTGTCAGAAATCCGTTACAGTAAAGCAAACCATAACAACTTACACTAGCGCATAGCATGATAGTGAACCAGCACTGATTCCAAATGTGGTTTAAAAAGGCTTTTAAGCTCATCATCTTGACTTCAGTTCTCCAGAGGTTTAAAATAACTTTCCCAACCATACTACTAGGAAAGAAAATGGCACCTTCTGTAAGCAAAAAGTGATCTCCTTTCTAACCACCACCATGCAGAATAAGCATGGCAAAATCTACTCAGAGAGCTCCAAAAGAGAGGTGGGTAATCTGCATGGAATGCCTACGTGATATTTTTTCCCTCCCTGATGTGGACTTTGCATATCAGCTGCTCTCATCGTTGAAATGATAATATTAGCATAGACAGATCATTTATCCTGCTTCCAGATTCAGAAGCATCAAGTTGCCCATGGAAAAGAAGAAGGCCTTTTCCTGGCTCATTCAGAACCAGTTAGGTTCTTAGGAATATGGAGTTGTCTCCATATTTCAGGTTTTTTGAAACAGCCACAATTTTAATATTTTATTGCACATGGAACAATAGTGTTATTAAAAATAAATGCAGAACTCACTTTGCACGAAGAAGTGTTTGAATAGCAGTTGAGTTCCCAGAATGTTTCTATAATTTTTAAACACAAAGAAAAAGACATAAGCAAATTGCTTTAGCTCATTCATTGCTTTGTATTGAGGCTGTGCAAATCATTGGAAAGGTATTTGCTTTGGCAAACATCTGTTCAAAGCAGCCATGTTGCTTCACTTTGCACTGCAAAGTTTTAAGGAATGCTGCAGAGAACAGCTCGCTCTTCATTCACCCAAAGTGTTGACAAAGTGTGCGATAGAATACACAGCTTTGTCTTCTCCAGGTGCCCTTGTCAAAGCCTAAGGAGGCATCTGCCCAGATGCAGTGTCAGGATCAATGCTCTTCTGGCTTTGGCAAAGTACAAGTAGGAAATAACAATAAACTTCAAGGCAATGCAAAATCCTAGGTAGCTTCACAGTAGTTAGCTTCACAGTAATTACATTTTGAGCATATGTGCTATGCTGACTATTATTTGCTTTTCTGGGAAGAAAAAAAAAACCTAGTTTGAATGGGCAAGATCATAAGGCACAAAATGTCCCTCTGAAAAGGCCTTAATAATTCATAAAAGGAAAATACGTTGCTGGACAACAAAATCAGCTCTTAAAAATAGAATATACAATATGCATTGCATATACTTTATCTGTATCTGTATATATTCCTTTTGTACACCCACAATGAATCAAATCCAGTTTGGATTTCTGCATAGATTTCTGCATATTTTTACACACCCTGTGTTTGACAGGATATAATTAGGAATACTTCCACACCACCATTTTTATCCTTCTGTCTGACAAAAGTAGTTTAACATTGATCTGAAATCAATTTCTTTGCCGCTGATCCTCAAATTTACACACAGACACACAGACAGAAACACAGATACACACATTAGATCAGCACCTCCGCTAGTGATTTGGAAGTTTCTCTAAAAATCTGAATGGTTGATGTTAGAAGTAGAATCTGCAAAATTAGTAAGGCACTTGCCTTTGCTCCCTTTAAACACCAGTGAAAAAACAGTGATTCACTAAGATGCCACCACATTTGAATTTTTACAGGAAGCTGGAAGGTGCAATGATGGAAGAATTCTGCCAACAGGAAAGTAACAATGGGAAACAAGCTCCCACAATTCAGCAGGCTGCAAGCCAGTGCCAGACACAGAAGCCACATTCCCATAAGGGACAGATGACCTTGGTCACATACTGTACATATAGAGTAAAAAAAAAACCACCTCCTTCCTCCGATGAACATAAAAAGCTGCTCCATGCTTGCTGTTTTCTGAACTTGTTTGCTTGAAAACATATCATTATCCAACTAGGTAACACCATCATTGAGAATGAATATGGGTTTACTTTCTATTTATACCCAATAGCTTGCCTGACAATTTTGATGAGGGTGTGTGTGGTTTGTTCCTTGGTAGTTCCTTAATTACAGCATTGTTTTCTCCTTGATTATTTGCCTAGTGCTAATCCCTGCTTATCTGGATGTTGGCTGTTGCACTGAAGGAAATATTTCTTTTGAATATATCCTAATAACTCTCACAAATAGCTGATTATTTACCAGATTGGTCCAAAGGCTTCAATATTCTCAGATGTGAATGCCATCTCAAATTAAAGATAAAGACTTCTTGTGATCACATGGAAAATCTGCTGTCTAACATCATAAAAGCATGATTCTTTCAGCAGGTCCTTGGTCAAGAAGAACCCACTAATATGCTGCATTCTTTATTCCCTGGAATGTGATTTTCTATTGTTGTTGTTTTTTACAGTTATATTGCATTCCTCACTTGGTCTGTGTTCTGCCTTGGTTGTTTAACAATTAGGCAGCACTACAAAGCGCACACACAGACACAGAGAGAGACAGATTCTGACCATATTCTGCTTTGTTTTAAGGTATCGGTTTAGACCACAAACCCAGTTAATCCAATTGTACTTACTGAAAATTTGATGGAACAAAATATTTTGCAATATCAGAATGAACTATATATTGTGCAATCAATACTTTTTGCTTTTTAAAAATAATAAAAAACAATTATGAAAAATGCCAGTAACTGGGGTAGATCCCTGGTAGCTGTTTCTAATTCAGGATGTGTATACCTATAAAAACCTTGGGTGAAGTATTTATTTTAAGATTTAATCTGAAGATCCTTAATCATTTTTTTCATTGCAAAATTCTCTGTCTCCTAAAAGTGGCAGTTGGTATAAACTGTCTCTTTTGTTGTAGTTTCCATTTAATGAACCTCCTAACTGCCATTTGGTGCTTGGCTGATGTTTTGCAAAGACATGATACAAGCAAAGCTAATACATAGTAGGAAAAGACAGAATAATTATTGTGTTAAACGTTACATGAATACACATTTGATACTAAATAGTCCAACGAAGTACTTGTATTATCACTTTTCAAGCTGTTCTCTTTTTCTAATCTTTATATGCTGCAATGACCAAAAAGCAAATGAAAAAGGGAAATGTTAATTTCAGACTTGTGCTCTCTTGTTCCTTTAAAGCAGTGTTTCTCAACCTTGGCGACTAAGATATTTGGACTTCAACTGGACTTCACTTCAAAGCTGGCTGGGGAATTCTGGGAGTTGAAGTTCAAACATCTTAAAGTTGCCAAGGCTGAGAAACACTGCTTTAAAGCAACTCTGCATATATGCTGTTGGACTACAATCACAGATATGGTCTGCAAATTATGGAAGTTTTAATTCTGCATGTCTTTGGGAAAAGCTGCTTTCAAAGGAAAGCAGCTTTTTTCTGAAAAGCAAAATAACAGTGTCTTCCACATAATTTCTGACTACATCAGTGAACACCTGATTTATGTTTTTACATTGTCTTTTAGGAGGGAGAATTCTGCATTGGATTGAGTTATGACTTTTATATGTTTTTAAACACTGTGTTTTCAAAGCAGCTCTGTAATTTTAGGCCTACCATCTCAAAACACCACTGTCATTATCCACTCTGAAATACTAGATTTCCCAAAGAAGTACAGTTTTAAATTGCTTTCATAACTAGTTTTACTTAGAAAAATCAAATAACATTATTCACAACACAATCTAATTCATATCTTTTCAGATATTAGACTCCCTGAATCTAATGAGACTTCTTTTTCAAGTGCATGTGAGTAGAGAATTCAAACTTCATTTGAATAAATGATAAAAAATTGAGCAATGCCCAATACATTTTAATACTAATGATGATATTTATGGATGTTACTGACTGCATAATTTAATCCATTACTGAACAATAAGAACCTTGAGTGGATGGCACGGAGGGTCATCCGTATAAGTTCTTAGGCACTCATTATCCACAGACCTGGAAGAAGAAAAATAAAATAAAATAAAATATATCAGCAACAGTGACAGCAGTTCAAAATTTACTTGTCTGAAACTGTGATTGGCTCAGATTCACTAACTATGGTATTTGTAAACCAGTTGATAATAAGCTGACAAACCCTTTACCTGTAAATATCTCTTGATTTTTTGTGTGATTGTGTATGAGGAGAAAGGCTTTTCTTCCTGCACGGATTGTTATAATATCTATATTTTGAAAGAAATGATTTACTTGCTGATTTTAAGAGCTTTGGGGTAAAAGGTTGCTTTGTTTCCGTAAACCAATCAGCATGTTTGTCCAGTAGATCTCCACTTGTAGATTTCTTCTTAGGGCTCTGACACAATTTTCCAGGAGACAGGGAAAGAGATAATGCACATGGCTGAAGTGCATTTCTGTATTTACGAGATAAGATTGAACCTTGACTATCTTCTGCATTCAAAGTCGAGTGCTGGACACTTGCATACATTTTCTTGGATCTTTTGGAAGAGTTGTTCTCTTTTCTCAAAGGAGATGATCTTGCTCTTGAAATCAAATTCAGGTGATTTTGTAACTGCTGAGAATTTAGGAAAAATAGTTAGAACGTTTAAAAAAATGTAATTGTCCATCTGCGCCCTAGAGTTATATTCCTGAAATCTTATAAAGGAAAACAAACATAGCGGATTCCGTTGTTAAAAAACATAAGTGAGAAATCAAATTCTACCATTCCACACTCCAGGAAGAAATTGCTGTTTAGAAGTTTTCCCATGTTTAAAATCAAATATCTCCAATAAAAATTGCAACATAGCCGAGTAAGAGTTTAGCTGGGCTAGCTTTATCACTGAAGATTTTTTTTTTTTTTTAAAGCAAAGATACATTCCTACTTATGGGAGAAAAATTCAAGCATACAAAAATTTGTGTAAGCATAGGCATTGTAAAATGCTCCTTGGAACCCTCATTCCTGCTTCATTCAATTATGGGCCAAGAACTGGTGACAGCTAAATCATACTTTATAAAAGAATGATAACAAGATTTGATTTGGAATCAGCAGAAATGTATGCTGGAACTGATATTATAAAAGCAGCTTCATTTTTCCATGGACAGGTTTTGCAAAAATATAGATTGGAAATCAAATTCTACCATTTCACACCTAATGAGGAAGGTGGATAGAATTATGAAAATATGAATAAGAAGAAACACTTTCATTGATTCATCATCCTACTGATATTTATAATAGTTTTAACTCATAGGACCATCTCAAATCACATAGCTCGTTTTGCTGAAGAGATGATAAGAGTTGGAGAAGACAAATGAAATGTAACATTGACCACAATCCCTAATTAATTAATTAATTAATCAATCCTATTAATGCAATAATAAAGTAACATAATCTGAGAAAAATCAAATGAAATGAAATAAAACAACAGAGTTTGAAAATAGCTTATTCTTACTCTTGCTGAACTACCATCTAATAAAAGTGCTCAGTACTTTAGGAAAATAAGTTGAGGATATGGCTCCATATTCCATTTTTATAGTAGATAATTATAGAATTAAGATTTCCCTAACTTAGTATTTCATTCTTTCTATGAATGAAATGGTTTTCCTGCATTCAGCAGACACTGGAATACCATCCTTTGGAAGAGACATTCACTTACTATCCATTGCCTGCAAAACAGACTACATAGTATATCATCTTACATTGTGATTCTTAGCAGGAACACTTCTAGAATGATATGGTGGTGTAGAATTGGTCAATGCTACTTCTTTCTTGAATTTTTCAACAGCTTTGATAAGTTTCTCTCTTTTCTGTTGGTCTCTGTCTGTAATATGAAAGTTTGACACAAAGAGTTATTGTCTTTCCTTATCGTCTTCTAATAAAAGAGACTATCTATAGCTCAAGTTGAATTGTAGAGTTCTTGGTGCTCACCAAGCTTGGCTGTTTGCTTGCAGACCTTTCTTTACCTAGCAAGATTGCCTCCTCCTCAGCATTTTCTTCAGTGTGGCGTAACTATACATTTAAACCAAGCTTGTCCAACCACTTGGCTTGCCTGAGCCACACCGAGTGAAGAGGAATTGTCTTGGGCAATGTATAAAATATATAATATAATAAATAACAAACTTCATATATACTGTATTCATTATGATCTTGTGAGGCTGCATTACTAGTTGTTGAGGGCTGCATGCCTGATTTAAAAGATTTGGGAGCAAAACCTAAATTAAGAACTTTTAATGTCTTGTTTTTTTCCTTCCTCCCCCCAAAAATTAAATCCCTCAGCAAATTTTAGTAACAGGTAATTATTATTATATTATATTATCAATATTGTTATTAACAATATTGAGCCAAATATTTTTTCCTCTAACTTTTCTTTTTCATTGAAATTTAATGTGTTGACCTGAGAACATTACTATTTTTAAAAGTAATATATAATAAATATATATATGCAAGTTTAGGTTTATTCGGGTCTTTTCCCGTGTATGTTTGAGAATCTCTTCACAATGTTTCAGCGAGATCCCACTGAAATATATATATATATATATATGGTTAATTGTTTTTATATACGGCACAGGGTTGTCGCTAATTTCTGCCTGGATAGTCTCTTGAGATGAGCTGAAAGGCAAAAGAGAACT
>JAEANM010003142.1:0-22934 GCA_017656035.1 Myanophis thanlyinensis
CAGGCCTCTCTCATCTTTTTAAGTGGGAGAAATTGCACAATTGGTGGCTGACTAAATACTTTTTTGCCCCACTGTACTGTATCAGTCCAAGTGAGCAGCAGAGAGATTGTTTTGCTTCTGTCTTTTTGAGGTCTATCCTTTTCACTATTGTGCTATAACAAGCTATTTATCAGCTGTCCAGCTCATACCTATTAATACAGTAGAATTAAAACTCAGTGGTCAACAATTTGATGTTTTTCAGGTATAATAGCATGAACAATACCTTTGACAACAAAAATGCTTTTTTGCCTTCCTAAAAATATAAAACTGTCTATTGATTTACATATTACAACATTTCCTCAGAATTGCTGGATGGAAAAGAAATAAAAGAAATGGAAAGACAGTTCTTGACTAATTGGAAAGCCTCCAGAGATGCCAGGAAGAAAAACAAAGTAGAAAGCTTCATTAATGAGCATGCATCATATCCACATTTTGGTAAAACAAGCTATATTTTTTAAATTAATTACAGGATCAACATTAAGAGAAGCACAAGCTCCGATAAATTTGTCATAAGACAATTACGTTTTGAACATTTTCAGAATGTTTTATGTAGAATAAAAACATTATTTCCCAATACTATAATAGTATAAAAATGAATAACAAAGAATCTTCATTAAAACGTTTTGAAATACAGTATTATAAAAATATATGGAATATGGTTGCATGCTTTTAAATAATTTCATTGGTGGTGAGTCATACATTCAGTTATTGCATAAACAGTTTTTAATGGTTTTTTCCTGATTTAAAAAATTATCTCAGTTTTGACAATTAATACACTCTGTAACAAAGGCCGCTTTTTTGCAGTAATTTTTCTGTTTCTTCCATTTTTATTGATTATACCGCTGTGCTGGATTAATATTCTCAGAGACCTTGTGACATAAAATATGCAGATCAGTAGGTTTTGTAATAGAACATTTATAAGCTGTATTTTTATATACCAGTTACAAATGTATGAAGTTAGCTGTTGCAATTTACTAAGATTTGAATGTGCCTCTGTGTTAATTATTTTGTATAATACTTTGTGTAAAATTGAATAATACACGGTTTTGCATCTTTACATCCTCTAGATGATAATGATGCAGAACACACTCATCTTCCTATTTACCACTTCCCAATCTCCAGAGAGATACACAGAACTCCTTATAATAAAGAATCTCAGCCAGTATATGAAGAAAACACAAATAGTGAAAAAATCAGGTATGATTTCTGTAAAATACCATTGGAATCCAACCTCAAGTCCATGTCATTGTGTTAACTATTGTAGTGAAATTAGACACATATTTGAAATTGAAAATGGTTGTTTAAAACAAAACACAAATATTAAAAAACAACACATGCTTCATATATGTGTATATGTTAATATACTTTTGTGGGAATCATTCAAAAGTGTTGCTTTGCAAAGTGTCAACATGTGGAGGCTGAAGCTCTGGACAGCTCATTCAGCTGCTTTGAAAACTGCTTCTGATTATCAACCTGAATGTGGGTGTATACATAGGGAGCATTTCTGTTGGAATCACTTATGCAGCGATAGGCAATCATAGTGAATCAGTTTTTAAAACACTTGCTAGCCTTTCAAAGAATTCAGCTGCTTTAATATTTTGCTCACAGTTTTGCAAAATGCTTTTTGTGTGTATCTGTGTGAACAACTTTAGAAATAAGAATTGCTCTTAAAGTATCAGAAAAGAAGCTCTGTATACTACTGCAGTGTAGAGGAAGCTATGTATTTCATCTTACATATTACAGTGGTGTTCAAAATCTTTTTTTCATTTATGTTACAGGTAGTTCTCATGTTACAACCATTTGTTCAGCATCCATTTAAAATTACCATGGTACTAATGGTACCATGGTACATAAATGAGTCCTTGTAGTTCCAGCTGTCATAGCAATCCTGTAGTCATGTAATTGTGATTTGGGCCACAGCTTATGATTATGACATACTATGAGCTATGATCATGCGATTTCTAATATTCCCAGCTGGTTTCCCATGAACAAATCAATGGGACACCAGCAAGAAGTTTGAAGTCATGGTAATATGACTTCACTTAAAGATGCATGCAATCGTTGCTTAATGACAGCAACAAGGAATGCCAGAATTGTTGTCATTGAGCAATGCAGTCATGTGACATTGACCTCAATTTCCACTGTAAGCTGAGGACTACATTATAGTATGTTTTTGAAATGTTATTTATGGTATAACTAGATGAAATTTAGTTCTGTAGTTTTTTAAATTGGGAAATCAGTTCTGACAGTTTGATCCGAAGTATGCAAAAGAGAATATCTACTTAGTTCTTCCTCAAAGAAATAACTACTTTAACTCTTTGATGGTCTGGGAGATAAACTTATGAAAATGATAGGATGGTACCTTATTTTCCCCCCACAAATTAATATGCCCTGCTGATTATTTTCCAATGTACTGTACGTAGAAATTAACGGAAACATTTTGACATGTTAGTGGAGGTCTATAAAAGTTATTATTGTAAATAAATATTTTATCCTTAAAGTACTCTTTTATAACATTTTGCCATACAGCCATTCAGCCTTGAAAGCTTCTCAAAATGAACAGAAGGACCTATTTGAACCTCATCTCCTTAGACAAATGCCTCTCTAAGCAGCTACTAGAAAGATGTTCTTCTATATTATCATCAGAACAAAAGATACGCTTCAGACCCAAACATGAAGAAAAAATGTTTTTATTGCAAACAAAGTGATATTTCAAAGCCTAAAATATTTTGTATTATAGATCCAATGTAAGTTTAAGTTTTAAAAAGGGTTAAAATAAGTTGACCTTATGCAAATATGTTTTGATATTAAAAGTAGTAGCCATCTTGATTAAACCACTGATTAAACTATCATTTTATCTAAGGTATTGGTGGACAATCATGACCTTTCACAGCAAAAAGTATTAATGAAATTTTAGCCACATTTACTGGGGCCAGCAGATTAATAAGAGCTTATAGCCAATGATTTGATATGGTACTACTGCACTGGAAATGGGAAGCTTCTATGGAATTTAGGACATACGGTATATAATCTGTTCTCTGGATTGATCAGACAAAATACAACATACAATGGTCATATTGGAAAATATGTCAGCTTTTTCCTGTATTAGAATAACAGGGTAGAAAGAGATCATTTTTGTTCAAAGTTTGACTTCTCCAGACATAATTTACAAGTGGAATTCAACTAATGCATACAAACAGTCCTCTCTGCCTTTGCCTCACTTCAAAGATGGATGGAATGCAGCCAGTTTCTTTATGGTTTAATTGCTTTACCATAGCTAGATTAACTATCTCCCTGCTGGCATTAGTAACGGCTATTTTAAAATCAAAGGAAGGCAATTGTAATTTGCCAAAATTTAATTGCTGTTAACTTCTACAAAGGCTTACTCAAATCTCCAATTAAAATGTAGCTGGCTACCTCTCCCAGTTAGAAAACTTGTATATTCTTTTGTGTGTCTTTAGATCTCAATCTGAATATCTATGCAAGGTAGAGACATCTCATGTACATAGTAACCTGGATGCCAAATCCTCTTTGAGTCACCTTGGAATCTGCCTTTTTTCAGCATTCTGTGTGAAAACTTTTTATCGGATTATTATCACAGATTCCATCTTCTATCTAGTACAGTTTTATGTCATGTGACAGGATGACAGATGGTATTTACCTCCATTCTTTCACATAATGCCTGGGTCTGTGTGTACAGCTACAAAAGATACATGTAATTATGAGTTGGTATTAATTTTTAACCATCAGTGGACAAGTTTTCAGAAAGTTTTGGGATTTAAAATGTTTCCCATTCATGATTCTAAAGAAGTAGAACATTCTACATACGAATAATGAACTCATTTTTAAGTACCATATTTGTGTAGCCAAAGCTATAACTTGTAGACCAAAACATGGTTTTGGGATATATAACTATGTAACGCTAACATTTACAGAAATACATGTAGTAATTCAAATTAAATTAGTGATAACAACTAAACAATGAGAATTGAATATAATTCTGACTCCTTAGTTAATAAGGATCAGAAAAAAATGGAAAAGTATCTGGAAACTTAATTTGTTATGCAGGTTAGCTTGTTGCTAAACTAAAACAATTCTGTCACATGCTATTCTGCTATTGATTTATTTTGCATATTAGTTTATCACATACTGTAATAGAATTAGATCATTAGTTAATAATAATGATAGTATTATAGCAACTTGAAAGACTTGTTTGCTTTCCAGCTACCTCAAGAAGAAAAACTGAGATACCCTATGTTTATGGAATCTGCTATCAGCTCTAAACCTATACTTGATTTTATCAGTGTCTTTATACAGTATATAAGTATGAACTTCATTTTATTACTTTAATTAATACAGTAAGTTCTTGTATTGTAAAACATCTGGTCTTATAACTTAAATCCAAGCTAGATTAGTTTTACTTTCCTATAGACTGCAATTATGGAAAAAAAATTCCTAATTGTTTTTAATTGAATGAGAAAAATGCTGTATTTTAATGTGAAATTTCCAGCCTTCCATAACTTTATTTCAGTAAAATGCAAACAAAAGAAGAGGCAAGTTATCTAATAGAGCCAATTTGATGTAATGGTTAAGGCATCAGGCTAGAAACCAGAAATCCATGAGTTATAAACTTGGTTTACTCATGAAGCCATGTAGGAGACATAGGCTAGTCTCCCTATCAGCCCTGGAAGGGAGGCAATGGCATACCGCTTCTGAAATCTTGCCAAGAAAACTGCAGTCTACCCAGTCAGTCATTAGAAATCAACACTGACTCAAAGTCACATACACAAACAAGTTATTTAACATGATTCACTGTTTAAATTATCCTGAATTCATATTGATTTGTATAAGAGCTGTCAGTGTACTTTAAAACATAATTCAATTATTTTAGAGACATAATACCAAATAAATGTGTTTAGAAGGGTGTGTGTTTGTGTGTGTGTGTGTGTATGTAGAGAGAGAGAGACAGAGAAGGAACTTAAAATTTTGTTGTTTGCTGTTGAAACCAGCATGTACTTTAGAAGGAATTAGGAGGAATTAATATAAGAATACTGTCTTCAGGATCATAATATTTTCATAGTATTCTGCACTTTGCAGGATGCCTTTTTCCTCCATAAACTTGCAAATTATACTGCAAGTTTAAACTTCCAATTTTCTTGGCTAGCATAAAGGGAAGCTAATAATTCAGCCCTTATTTTTCTGTCTTGCTAGGATAAAGTTTTGATTTATTGTATTTATGTTATCTCACAATCAAAAATTCATTCCCAATGCTTGGTTGGTATAACTCTACACACTGCCTATTTATTTTGAATGTCTCTTCTCATTAATGTCTTTGATCTGTAATTCCCAGTCAACCAAATGTAATTTTTCTTACTGTCAGTTATCCTCATAAATATATTTAATTGAGGAACATTTACATGTGTCTCTGTGTTAATGGCAGAATCCTAAATCTCTATTCTATGGATCCTGTGAACTTTGCACAATATTCGCTATTCATTCAGATATGAATTTGGAATCGCTAAATTTACTAACTTTCACTATGAGATAGATATTACTATATTAAACTATAACTAACTCACTAGGCTATTTTGATTTATTTTTATTTAATTATGGTTAAAGAAGTGAAAATTTGAAAGAAGGAGAAAAAACTATGGCTTTCCAGTTTGACAAAACAAAGGTCAATATTAGCAAATTCTGAAAATAATATGGGAATAACACTATTGTTTAACATCTTGAGTCCAACCTTTAAATTACTTCCCTCCAGCAAAAGGTCACTACATCCTAACCTAAACAATTTTCCTGAAGAGTAATTTTAATATTGGTATCTAGAGAATACTGCATAAGCATTGCTTTCATTGTGCAAATGCCTTCCAGGCTTCTACTAGGAAGATGATTAATTCACAGTCCTTGCAACTATTTCCTAGTGGAAAGTGAAATAAAGTACCAGTTAATGGCCCATTATTGAGAGAGTCAATTCACATCTTGTTTTGCATGATTAAGAAGCCTGGCTTATTGCCAGTTTTTGAATTTATAGCAAGTGTGTCAGAACACTGTGTACCTTATAGGTGGAATATTAGCTTGCAAAACATCTTATCCCTTAGACTGAAAAGTATGAGCACATGTGAGGTAAAAGTAGAGTATAATTCTGCTTGAGGGACACTGGCCAAAATGGACCAAAACTGTCACTCAAAACTGGCAATTTGAGTTCAAAGAAGCAGCATATGTTTATCAGGAACTCCTTAAAGAAGCTGTATGTCCTAATCTTCATACTAGAGGTCAGCAGTGTAGCTCAGTTGTCTAGCATTCAACCAGGAATAAGCTTTCTCAACAGAAAACTCAAATAGTCTAATCTAGAATATACTTTTTTTTGTAAAATAATATTACAAACAGAAATTGAGCCATATAAGAGTAGCTATTTGTTATCTACTATAGAAATAAACCATGACCTTTATGTAACTTTGTGTTCAGAGTTTAAACTCTGTTTTCTTTTTCTAAAGTGATTTATTTTAATCTCAAAAGCCATTATTCACTTATTTTAGGCATACATGAAGTTATGCTATTAAGTATATTACAAAGTCTTCACTGAAATCAATGAGATGTAAAAATGCATAACTGATTGAATAGTGTCAAAGTGTCAATGATTTGAATGATTGCAATACTTGGTTATTTTAATAATTTTGTTCAGACATTCCAATAAATATTTAGATAACATATTTCATCTCAGTAATCTCAAATTAGATTAATTTCTGTCTTATTAGTTTTGCTTATCATGATTTAAATCCCATGAAACTGGGATTTTGTTGATCCCATTTCAGTGGCTTTTCTTTCAAATGAATAGGCAATAAATAGAAACTGTACAATAAATGGAAACTTTTTATATACTTTAGCATAATTCAGCAAAACACAAAGGTTAAATACACATAATTTTAGAAGATACAAATAGAAATATAGTTATTTCATTTGTAGCAAAGAATATAATGTTTTCTTCTATTTTGATACCATTGTCAATATAAAAAACACTTTAGATTGAAAATAGAAACTAAATGGAAGGAAATTATGCCTACAAGAATGAAGTGAATTAACTTTAAATTTCAATTATTTGCTGTGAATATCCTATTTATATTCTATACTAGGACATAAATATTATATGCTGTTTATCTGGCCAGCAATAAAAAAGATGGATGTTGAATGACAACCTTTTGAAAATCATCCCAAAATGGTTCTTGTGACCATGGTGAAAATATATTGTATTCATTCATTTATATGCTAAAATAACAATAATTGCTTATTTTTTAAATTTACAAAATTGGAGATGCATTTTTCTCTATTATATTGGCTTTAACCATGTTAAATTGTTATTTACGTTTATAAACATAATTTAAAATGTAAAAATATGACCAGCCAGCGGGGACTATTTAGGTGACCTTGGCTGTTCTTGAAAAACTATACAGTTTTTCCTGGCTTGTACTTGGATGTGTTTCTCTGGAAATGGCTCTAATGCATGAAAAAGTGGAAGGAAAAAGAAGATGGTGACTAACAAGCAAAATGGTTGGACTCTCAGATACAGTGGCTATGGGTTTACCATTCGAAGATCTGAAAGACTAAGTTAAGAATAGACTGTCAAACAATATATTCATATATATTAAATGAATATATATATATTCATTTACAAAATAAGGCAGAAGGCTATTTCAGAAACAGTAGTTCCACAGAATAGTTAAAGAAATCAATTTCATGCATCATTCAAAGGGCAAATATGCACATAAAATAGTCAAAATACAAGTTACCACTTGTATGGAATTCCCCAGTTGCTTCATGCCATAATAGTTAAAAGTCTTACAAAACTCTCCAAATGCTATTGTACTCCAAGTAGTCTCAACTTAAAACAGTTCATTTACTGACAGGTCAAAGTTATGACAACACTGAAAAAAGTGACTTATAACTGTTTTTCATAACCACCATTGTAGCATCCCCAAGGTTATGTGATCAAAATTCAGGTGCTTGGCAACCAACTCATTTTTGTCAATTGCAATGTCTCGGGGTCATGTGATCATCTTTGATACCTTCTGATAAGCAAACTCAATGAGGAATCCAGATTCATTTAACAATCATGTTACTAACTTAAAAACTGCAGTGATTCACTTAACAACTATGGCAAGAAAGATCATAAAATGGGACAAAATTCACTTCACTGTCTCTATTAAAAACATAAATTTTGGGCTCAATTGAGGCCTACCTGTATAATGTTTTCGTTTTCTAAAGATTACAGGGGTTTTTTCACATCCAAGTCCATGAACCCCTAAAAATTATCCATGAGCTCCAAAAGGTCTGTGAGCCTCAGGCTAAGAACACTTGCTCTATATTGTTTTCCATTATCTGCTCTTTCTCCAGGATTTAAAAAGATATTAATTCATAGATTTGGTTACCTTTTTGAATACCAGTTTGGTCTAGTGGTTAAGGACCAGGCTAGAAAGCAGGAGACAGTGAGTTCAAGTCCCACCTTAGCCAAGAAAACCAACTGGGTAGCTTTGAGCCACTTACTCTTGTCAGTCCAATCCACCTCACAAGGTTGTTGTGGGGAAAACAGAGGAAGAAGATGGCTTAGATATGTTTGCCACCTTGTCTTATTTTATAGAAACAATAAAGGCAGGATAGAAATAAATAATAAAAAACGTACAAATTAATTTATTAATTCAACTTGCAACCCGAGGTATAATGCTACATGCCTACATGTGTACCTTATCATTTTTTTAAAAAAGAAATCTTAGTTTTTTGAATGAAATAGACACCTGTATACCAATTCTGTGAAGCTGTATTACACTACAGTATGGAATTTCAATGTAAGCTTTATCCAGAGAAGAAAACATATTGTGTGCTAGGTATACGTAGGTAGCATTAAGTATTATCTTGACAACAATATCAACATGATTTGCCATTGGCTTTCTTTTAGTTTTCATCTTATGTCAAGGATTTCCTGAAGATCTCTTTCTAATAAGGTGCTTTTACAAAATTCACCATGTTTGTTAATGTTGCGACCTGTTGTGCTGAAGAACTGTCTTCTTATAGTCCTTAATGTAAGACTAAAGTTGATTAGCCGACTACTTTAACATTGGAAGATATGTTAGATGCAGATTCTATGGACTCATAATAATGTACCCTGCTCCCTCTCCAATTGTGTTGACATCCCTTCTTCTATTATAATGCAGTGTTTGTTCTGCCAGAGAGGCTCCAATGCAATGCTCATAGACTGGACTTTTGTCAGTCATTCAGTGTTACAACAAATCTAGAATCTTCCTCTCAGGTACTCCACAGTGTGCTTTCTACCTATTGTGTGATGTACTGGGGTTTTGTATGGAATTGGGGGGAGCTACTCATTTAGCTGTCTGTTGATTGTGAAAGAGCACTCCTTCATCCACCATTGAACCTTGGCAACATGCCTGAAAATGTACGTTGCTGCTGCCAAGTCCTGCCTGAGGGGACCCATTGCATTTGTTTTCACTGTACCAAGGGCTTTCTGAAGACAGAAGTGAAGTGGAACAACATGTGCTGAATTTTCAAAAGTTTTGTGGAAGCTAATTTCATCCAGTGCTTGATAAATCTAAATCCTTTTGCTGCCACTATCTTATTTTACAATGAGATCTGCTTTGCTTTGTCTTCCAAATGCTATTACATTGCAGCAATAATAACTACTACATTACCCAACCAGGCAACCTAGGAGCAGAGATTCTGTGGTTTTATTTCAATTCATTATAATTGCAGTTATAATTAGAAACAAATTCTGCTCAATAAATGTAGTTAATGGGTGGATTAAATAGGAGAATCCATAGATCATAGCAAAATCAATATGCTCTCCATCTTAAAATAAGATAGTTTGAAAAATATATGGGTATGTTCGATTACTGAAAATTCAGTGAATTATTTGTACAATGTTACCAAGCATCTGGTAAATGCATTTCTGTGTCTTCAAAGGCAAGTAACTTTGGAATATTTCCAATTAATTATTTTCTGCACATATTTCATCTTTGTAGGGAGAGAGAAGGAAAATCTCCAAATCTTTCGATTGATATTCAAGAGGAAATTAGCTAGTTAACAACTTTTCACAAATGTGTTATGCCATTAATAAAGAGGTGTATTTAATTTAGCTTTTCCTAAGCTCGTATCCTCCAGATGTATTGGCTGTGAGCATTCATAATCTTCAAACAGAATAGATGCTGGTCAGATTGTGAGAGTTGAAATCCAACATATATATTAGATGGATAACTTTCTTGATTTACAAAGCAGAGATCTCTGGTTTCAATATGACAGGATCTATGACTTTGAAGGCTCACTGCATTTGTGGGAAGGTGCATAGGTCTTCCTAATGGCACACTTTTACATTAGTATGTATACATTTAATTTAAAAACAGTAACTAATATTAAAACAATCCAGTGTTTTCAATATAGAGAAGCCGGTTATGTGAAATGACTTATGTGCCTGCTTATTCTACTGCCCAGATGTTCAGTATTTTAACAAACACCTGGATTCAACAACTGCCAAAGAAACTGTTTATGGAATGGTTCTTTTAATTTAATATTACACATGTATCATTTATAAAAACAACTTATTTCAATTTATTTATTGCTTATACACAATGGTGCACGGTATACCTAAGCTTCACCTTACAACAGGTGAATTATGTTGGCTGACAGATCATGAGTAGCCCAAAGGTGTTGGGAGGAAGCCTCAGTGAATCTTTGCCCCATTCAAACCTGTGTTGCACAGGAAGGAGTTCTTAATATTTCACCCAAGATGCTGCGAGGTTCTTTTTGCCGACCTGGGCAGTGGACTATCAATGAAGACCAGACTAATAAACTTGTCGGAGAAGCCCAGACACTCAATTGGAAAAGCAATGCAAAACTAGCGGGGTTTCATGACACCAGGAAAATTGCGTGGATCTGCAACCTGGTAAGTCATCATTCGCTCGCCTGTCGCGAAGTGGCGGCTGGATCCTGAAGGACGCAGCGCGAACGAAGATGGGGATGCATCCGTTACGGTTCTGGGAGAGGCAGTCCCGCTCTCGCGCGCAGCAGCCTCGATTCCCCTCAGGCGAGAGAGCCGGCCAGGAAGAGCAGAGGGCGACGCGAAAAAGGTGGGGGGGAAGAGGCGTCAGCAAAAGCCGAGCTCTGGTGGGCGCGCTCCCCAACCTTTATAAAAGCCCGGTGCTTTCCCCACACCCGTCCTGGACTAGAGCTGCGGCGCCCTGTCTCCCTGATCGGGGCCCCTGGAGATCAAGTAAGTTCTTTCTGAGGCAACTTTTTAATAGTCTCGCAATGCTCCCTCCCGCTCTTTGGTTAGAAACTCGAATTTGGTCGCCCCCTAATTCTATACAACACCTCCTTCCGTCGCAGTTATGCAATCTTGCCAATAGGTTTACGATAGGATAGACTACTAGACCATATCTTTGAGGAATTAAAGATCCTCAAAGCAGTTTGAACCGCAAGTCTTACGTCGATCCCTCTCATTTTCCTGATCTTTCTTTCCGAGTAACCGCCGTTTATTCGCTTGTATTCTGCTATTTCTCTTTAAATTGTTTCTAATTCAATATCTTTATAAGAAAATACTGTGCAAGCAAGGCAGTCTTGGAGAACAGGTTACTTAAGCGTTGCAATACTCCCCGGTGCAAAAGACAATCAAAATCATTTTAAAGGGTTTATTTAGCCTCTGTAATCTGTAACGAGGAGCGCTAAGAGTTTTGGTTTGCTCTGGTGATTTACTTTAGAAGAAGTACAGTAGGTTTAAATGCGTCCAATAACCGTTCTGATATGGTTAGTGTGCATGTAAATATAAACTTAATTTTAAAAAATAGATCGAGAAATTCTAAGCGGAATAGGGCTGTGAATAAAAATAGCGTGAACTTAGATATGGCTTTCAAATCAGTGGCATTTTCCCCACAGGTCTCACGTTTTGAATTGAGATGCCAACATTATAAGGGTTATTTAGTCTGATTGTTCATGTGTTAATCATGTATGTGGAAATAAGCCCAATAAATATTTTCTACCTATGTGCAATTCATATAAATATGTAGAATAGTGTTATACAGCAAAAGCTTTCTTTCCTGGTATATGAATGCTCAATAAATAAAACCATATACTGTATAAACAAATTCTAAATATCCAACAAATTTATTGATCTGCACAAATGCAGCTTTAATTGAAAAACTCAGTCAATTGTATTACTTATATATATTTTGCAGTAAAATAGCCCAATTATAAAATTATTTTAATTTATAGTTTTAATAAGCTAAATGTTAAATACTAAAACTTTAAATCTGAACTAATGAGTAATTATGCTAATAAATATTTTAAAACAAAAACGAATTGGATACATTTGAAAACCTGTTAGGCCTTTACAAAACCTATTGGACGTTATAATTGTATGTTAACTCAAGAAAAAATCTATTATGCTTAATATAATTTATTATTCAAGAATCCATTTTAAATTTAGAAACTTTAAACTGAAATTCAGGCAATAAAATCAGAGTTCTCAAGCTGACCAGAAGAAACTTCTTAGAGAGAAGTTATTTCCAATCCTACCTCCTTTTTATCCCTTTGTGTATCTCCTGCATTGCTTGATTTCAGAAAAGTATCTTCAGTTGAATTGAAAAGTTGGTAACTGAGAAAAATATTTTTATTGAAGTTAAATAATAAAGTTCAGCATACAAATTTAATGTGCTTTTATTAATTGCTTGCTAGTTTTGCTAACAAAAACCACTATTGTTAACTATAGATTATAGAGACTAGATTACAGTCCAGGTGAATACAGTCCTCAAGAAATGTAAGATTTACTGAATGCAAATACAAGTTAGATTCAATGTACTTTATGGTTTGCAGATTGCAAAAGGACGCATTTAAGTGAATTCCAAATGATATTCCAAATCTATTTAATTTTTATCTTTTAAAGCCAACTGAAGAGGAAAGCAGTTCAATAAATGAGTTCACAACTGAGGCTTATATTCTTGCATGTTTATTTATTTAATATTAAATAATCATCCAAATAAACAGATGGGATTGGACCTTTTTAGTATTTACTTGTAGAACCATCAGAAAATCCCAATCTGTAGATTAGAGAATACTAGAAAGTAAAAATAAATGCATAAAATATCTAAAAATCCAGGAAGAAAATAACTTCCACATTACTGTAAAGAAATGTACTTTATATATCTATGAAGTAATTGGGACCTGTGCACAGCATAACTTCTTATGTTTATCTGAACGCTTCATTAACATTTCAACACTAATCACTTCTGCTAGATACTAAGTCAATTCCCCCATCTTAAAAATAAAACTGCAAGGTTAGTAGTTGTTGGCACAGGAGTACCACATTAAGAGAATACATTGCAGTATGCTGAAATTGTACCTGGAAGTTTTAAAAATCAGATAGCAATATAGTTCTAAAAAAGAAAATGTGGTTGTGACAATCCAAGGAATAAACTGGGAATTTACATCATGTCAGTTGCAGGTTTGGTTTTACCAATGGACTATAAAAATGCACCCGAGAACCTCAAGGTCAATATTCCAAACTCAAATGCCTCTCTGTCACCCTCCACATCTGGCACTAATTCCTTAGGACAACAGACTGGGGTAACTTTGGGGAGACCGGCAGCAGCCAATGCGGCCCGAGAGCGTAGCCGAGTGCAGACCCTGCGACATGCCTTCTTGGAGTTACAGAGAACTTTGCCCTCTGTACCACCTGACACTAAACTCTCCAAGTTGGATGTACTGCTTCTAGCCACCACCTACATTGCCCATCTCACCCGCAGCTTGCAGGATGAAGAAGAATTGCCTGGCAAGGGCTTGGGAACCCTGAGAGGAGATGGCTACCTACACCCTGTTAAGGTAAGCAGTGCAAAACAAGTTTTTTTTTTAGAAGATCCAATCACAGCATTGCTTGAAAACCTTTCCATTGTGCAGAAATCTTCAGGCAAAAGAGCACACTAATAATATGCAAGTACACTAGTCTATACAAGAAAGCTTTAGCATTACAGAATCAGCAGAATCAATTAGAACAAACTGAACCACAATTCCTTGATGTGATTCCATATGACATTTCAGATAGATACAGCATTAAACTTATGTGTACCATAACCATTATGCCCCAACACCAGGGACAAGATTTTAAGTGACTCCTATTTATTACAAAGCAATTTATGCCTTATGACAGTGGCTTGTAAACTGTGTGAGGCAGATATCCCTTTTCCTGGTCTCAAATAATGTCATTATTCCCACCAGAAAATAGATTCTGTTGTTTTACACAAACACTTCAACAGTGGCAATCCCAAACTGGATACTCAATTCACAAACATGCAAATTCCCCATTTCTTGCAGGATATGCCCAAATATATCCCATTGGGAAGTAATTACCCAATATAAAATCCACTGCCTTATGAAACATACTTAGTTCATATTGCAAATTCAAACTACAAAAGGACTTCTCCTTGCTACTAGCTCTTTGTAATTTCTTCAATAAATTACACTTAGCTTAATTCAGGCAACTACTACTAAAAAACCTAGTAATCAAGAATTACCTTAAACCAAACTAAATGGATCTTGATGTAAGTAGTCCTTTCATTATTTGTTTCCAAGACCAATATTATCTAACAGAAATCTTTAATAAGCCTATATACACTTTTTAAAAATAGTAGACTAATGACGGTCTGGATATATAATTAGTTATGCATTTGTCCTCTAGCAAAAAATATATATTTTGAATTGTTTTTAAAAACCCATATTCTGGCTATAGCAGAGGAGTACCTACAGCAAAAATGATTCTTGTAGAGCAGAAAATAAAGCAAATTCTTAAAATAATTGAAACAGCATTGACATTTCAGGAATATTTTCAAATAAATGTCAAGAAACCAGGTGTTGGTCATGACCAACAGACATGCCATAAACATGGTCCAGTTGATTCTGCATTATAATCTAATTAACTACTGAATATACTATATGCTATATACTATGTCAGAGATAAAAACTTTGGAAAATATTACAAATACTTTATTTTAGAAAGTCATCACAGAAATTATAAAAACAATTTTTTATAAAATATTCTTTACAATGCGACTTTATTTGCAATCTGTTTAGATATCATCTACCAGATTATCCCATTTGACAAGGCAGCAGGCAAATTGCAAAACATTACAATGTTTTTCTAAATTTCTTTCCCATCATTTACTGGCTTTCTGATTTTTTGAAAATCTGGTTAGCCCCATCATTTATCTTTCTTTCCTGATAAAGTGTTCTAGGAACTTCAAAAACCATACCTTTTGGATAGTATTGATTAGTCCTAATTCACCTAATATAGGTAATCCTTAGTTAACTCTGGCAATTGGAACCTGAATTGCCATTGCTATGCAATGCAATTGTAAAGCACAATGTCACATAACTATGTCCCTTAGCAATGGCAAATCTGACTTCTCTGTTGACCTGCTTGTTGAAAGCCAACACAGAAGGGTCACAAATGGAACCTGCAGGAACCTGCAATATCATAATTGCAAACCAAGCACCCAGATGGCAATTGCATGAATGCTGTTACAGCCAGAACTTTAGACATTCATTAGTTTTGAATAGTCACTAAACAGAACCAAATATAAAGTTAAAATCCTATGCAGATTCTGAGAGGAAAACTTTTTCAGTTCAGTGAGACTTAGTTCTAAATAATCATTCACAGGACCCTATTATATATCCATGATATAGTTGTAATTGAATATTTCCATTAGTTGTTTATAAAACCAGAAGAGTTCACTCCCCTTTTCTTCACAGATTAATGGAATTTATGATTTTACATTAAGTCTGGCTAATAGCTCTGAGAAGTAAATGGCACTAGCGATCTGTGCTCATTGTATATACTTGTGACATGAGCACTTTGATCCTATGCTTGGTTATTTCAGATAAACACAACTAAATCAATAGGATTTATTTTCTATATAAGAAAATAATAGGATTTATTTTCTAATATAAGAAAATAATAGGATTTATTTTCTAATATAAGAAAATAAATTCTATTGATTTAGTTGTGTTTATCTGAAATAACCAAGCACAGGATCAAAATGTACGTGCGCATGTATATGTGTATTATTATATAAATGCTATTAAACTTCACATTTTTTCTAAATATAAAATTTACAGATGTATTACTAATCTCATATTGGATGTGGTGTACTTTTATGAAAACATATTTTTAAGAAACTGGTGTGAAAACACATGGATGAAAACACCCATGGTATTTTCTTCTTCAAACAGAGTATATGAGCAATAATATCTAATCTAGGACAGTAGTTTCTGATTATTTAAACCTAATAAATGTAATAACTGTGTTGGCCTATTGTTATTTTTTATCTCCTTTCACAAATTTGCAAATCTTTTGTAGAGATAAGTTGTCAGCAATTGTAGGTATGCAGCACAATACAATTAAATAGGTGTGAGAGCTCAGTCTAAAGATATCTAATGAAGTATCAAGATCTCCTTCCTGCTCATACCAATTTACATAACTCTCCCTCTCATAATGTCAGCCTTGCAAGGTGATCCAGACAAGAAACACACCCAGATGAACTAGCTGAATTATTATTGTAGTTTCATTAACAGATCTTGTAAATCTGAGAGTATATCTCCTCCATTGTTTTTACAGCCCAAAAAACCTAGGGAGTATCCCTTCTGAGTTTGTCACACCCATGTTTTTGCTGCAAACTCAGGTACCTCTTATCCAGCTGTTCCCTTGGGTGTGGAACCCCTAGGGCATTCCCACATGCTTACTATTTGCATTGGTCCAATGCAAATAGCAGGTTATAAAGGATTGGAGAATTTATAGTCCCATAACTGATAAATGTATTCTTAAATGAACTGGGCTTAATTCATGTAATTGCTAATAAAGCTGCTGGTTTTTTGCATTTGTGCAAGCAATACTAATCTATCTTGCATCTTCTTCTAGAAATGGCCAATGAGATCACGCCTATACATTGGAGCATCAGGACAATTTTTGAATCCCTCAGTGCAAGGTGAAAATGTAAATCAAGGAGAAACCTCAACAAATTCTCAAATTTAATCCTATTTTTTTCTTAAATGCTGTTGTATTTATTATTCCAGATATATTGAAATAGAGTCTTCCAATATCTTCTTCCAATTGACCAGCATCCTTAGTTTTCTTCATAGCCAGGGACAATACGTTCATCTCGGTTGTGCAGTATAATTCTTTTTTTTAACATACCTATTATTTCTCAAAAGGCAAAATATATGTTTCATTGTGTGAATGTTGCTACTATTGAAATCCGTAAGATACCAGTTCGTGTGTCATCCATCTTGTTTATGAGAACATATTCTTTTCTTTGTGAAGAAATCGCTAAATGTAATGTGGTGGATAATTTACAGGCATTCTGCGATCTTTGTTGATAATTTATGAAATGTGGATTGTTATATCCAATTCTGAAGAAATAAAATAAAATAACCAAATGTTGATTTTTAAGCTAATGTTTAAAAACTGAGCAGCTCAGTCAATTTGAGCTGTGAGATGGACAGAAATAAATTTGATAAATAAATAAATAATGCATCCAAGTTTTGGGGATTTTAGCTGACAAGAACTCTGCAGAACTATTTAAAGTATTCCAGTGATCCATGTCATGGACTCGGATATATCTATTCATAATTTGCCATATGTGTCACAGAATATTACTTATTGGTAATATTATTTATATGCTGTTTTTAAAAATTATTTAATTTTTCTCAGCTGAAATGTTTGAATGGTAACTAGCTAAAGCAGAAACAAAAATTATTCCAAAAAATAAGTATGGCATAAAAATAATATATGCAGCTTTGTAGATTAAATATGGTTATTATACCTGTAATATAATTTGCTATTGGTTGCATTTATCTGTATCTTGAAAGTACCAATTATTTTGGGAAAGAGCTTGCATCTGCTTCAACATATATATGCTTTATAAATGATGCTCACTGCAGAATATGAAGCTTGCATATTTGGTTAATTTGATTTAATATATTTGCATGTACTGTAAGCAGCAATGATTACAAGTATAGACAATTTTTCTTATTGTATGAATAAATTATTTGCAAAATTGTGTCTCAATGTTTATTGTTATGTACTTTCTTAAACTACTGATTTCTTTTTTTTTTAAATGCAAACGTTTTCTGGGAAGCCAAGAAAATTAAAGGTTTTTAAGGAATTATACATCATTTAGTAAAATTGGGATTTTAAGTAAATTATCACTATGGATCAAGTCACTTATGACCATGTATTTTATTTTTAGTATTAAAAACTCATCTCAGAAAATATGATGGAAATAAATATTTTTAATGAATGTAATAATTCTATGTAGTTCAAATTTACTTTAAAGTCTTTTGTATTTATTTAATTTTTATCCAGATTATTATTTTTAAATAATTCAATGACAAACATAACTAATGCTACTTCCTTCTTCTATTTTCGCCTTAATAATATCCCAATGAAGTGAGTTGGACTCAGAGAGAGTGACGAACCCAAAATCTTCCCACTGACTTTCATATCTAAGGAAGAACCATAGCTCACAGTCTTCTGATTTCTAACCTGTTGCCTAGTGGTAGAATTCAAAGTATTTTACTACCGGTTCTGTGGGCGTGACTGGTGGGGTCATGTGACTGGGTGGGCAGTTTCTGTAAGGAGGGCAATAAATATTAGGCTAGAAACAACAAGAATGTTTCTTTCCTGCCTTCCTTACAGGATTAACCCTGTAAAGTGAAAAAAAGCAAAAGGAGATTTCTTCTAACAACTGGTTCTCTGAACTGCTTAGAAAATTTACTACCAGTTCTTGCGAATCTGCTAGAACCTGAATTTCACCTCTGCTGTTGCCTTAACTACCATACTAAATTGGCTATGCTAAATGCTATGCATTCTAAGAAAACATAAATATTTTCCCCAAAATATGCAAATGAGACCTGTTATTATTTCAAATTAAAAATTTAATCTAAAACACATTATACACATCTATCAAACAAAACAGTCCATTTCTGAAGAGCAATAATCTGAACAGTTTAACATATATAAAAAAAGAATTGTGAAGAAAAAATAGGAAACAATATCAGGCATTACTGTTTTAAGATTATGCAGTACTTGCATGAATGGAAACTATTGATAGGACACATGAATCCAGGAAGTAATCCTATAGCTAACTAACATAAAAATCCTGTTGGATAAGAAAGGGCAGATATGGCGTACCTTTACCATTAACATGGAAAAGGAAATGTATAGGAACACTCTACAGTACTAAAATGTGATACAACATTTGTCTGTCTCCCATCTCACAAAGATCTCAACTTTACAACTCCTCAGCCTCTCTTCTGCTGAAGCACTCTTCAAATTCACAACAGAAATGGAAATATTATTTCTTCTTTTTACGGTAATTTTAAATCATATCCTGCTTCTTAATGTCCCTGAGATCACAATGATATCAAATAAAGCTGTGAATGAATTATAGGGCCTTTTCACATTTGCTGACACATGGCATAAACATGTCATGGCAGTATCTTTATTTTTTACTGGGCCTTCACTATTTCCAGCCCATGAATGAAAAGGCTTAAGCCGTTGTGCCAGAGATGAAATTCAGCAGGTTCTAGCAGGTTTGCTGGAACCAGTAGCAAATTTTCTAAGCAGTTTGGAGAACCAGTTGTTAGAAGAAATCTCCTTTTGTTTTTTTCCACTTTACAGGTTTAATCCTGTAAGGAAGGCAGGAAAAAAAACATGGTGGTGTTTGTAGCCTAATCTTTATTGCCCTGCTTACAGAAACTGTCCACACAATCATATGACCACCCAGCCCCGCCCACCAAGCCACAGAACCAGTACTAAAAAAAATTGAATTCCTCCACTGTGTTGTGCTTAAGTATCTATCAATCAAATCTTTATTATAGTCATAGACCAGCATAAGGAGGGCAAGATAGTGTTAAAATAGTATTTCTCTTTATTCACCCACCTTTTAGGTAACTTCAAGATATTAACCTTTGTCACCCATCATCCTAGAGAGAAAAAGGCAGCCAGTAGTAATTGCAAGTAGAGGAAGTGGCAGACTAGAGATTGGCAATTGGGACAGCAAATTTCATGTCCCTGATTTATAATCATTTGTTTAGTGACTGTTCAAAGTTACAATGGCACTGAAAAAGTGACATTTTTCACAGGTAAAACAATTGAATCATTCTCATGGTACCTTATCAAGACTTGGGCACTTGACAACTGGCCTATATTTATGATGGCTGCATTGTCCTGGGGTCATGTGACAAGCCAAGTCAATGGAGAAGCCAGATTAATTGAACAACTGTGGCAAGCAAAACTCACTTAACAATTGTCCTGCTTAGCAACAAAAATAGCAATAGCAATAGCACTTAGATTTAAGTGCTTAGACTTACAGCCCTCTCTAAGCAGTTTAGTCAACCTAAATGTTGGGCTCGGTTGTGGTCATGGTCAAGAACTACCTCTACAGTTTTTTCCCCATTTGGATAGCAGTGGGAAAGAGCTATAACTAGATCAAGTGGCCCAATTCATCCATTGCTAGCATTGCTCAAGTCAGTAATATTGCATGAGCCTGACGGTAAGTTGTTTGCCCTTGAGAGGGGTTACTTCTATTTGGCAACGCCCTGTTGTGGGTTTTTCTTTTTTTCTGTGTTGTATTTTTCAATATTTTTTGCTGGATTTTGTAAGCTGGAGTAGGCGGCTATAACAATTAATATAGTAGTAATAAAGCGCTGTTCCGATGTGTCGGTTTGCTTTTCTAGCATCGGCTACCAACTCATGGAGTTCCAGCTTGCCACCTTACGATGCCAAACCCGGGCAGGTATGGCCGCCTCTGGAACTACATTTTCCACAATGCATCGCGGGCCCGTATATTTTTTTACGGCCGATCCTACCGCGAAAGATTGCGTCGTTTTCACCAAGGGAAACGGAGACGCGAGCGGTTGGCTTGTTCGTTAAAAGCGGCTTAAAAGAAATCTCCAAAAGTGTCCTGTTTTTTTTTGTGTGTGTTTTTTAAACGTCCTAGCCGGCATTAAACTTCGTTACTATATGGACCAAACCACGTGAATGAGGGGGGGTGGGGAAATAAGAATTGGGCCTATTCAGTGGTCTTCAAAAGGACCGCTGTTGTTCACGTTCCTCGCGAGACTTGACGTGTTGTTTCGCCCTCGTGGCGAAGGAGCCGCGTGCGCTGTTCGTTTAGAGTCGGCTGCGATTGAGCCCCTTCAGACACCGCCGGAGTGGCCTCGTTTTGGTAGAAACGCTGCGCTTCTTCGTTCTTCTGACCCGAAAAGTGTGATGAAGCAAAGATGGGCTCCGACTACCTTCCAGAGGACTAGAAGGGCTCCAGAGGTAGACAGTTGACGGAGGCGTGATCGCTTCTTTTTTTCCCCTTAAACGGTTCCTAAACCAGGAAAGGGGTCTTGGGCAAGAGATTCTTCGGAGCCTCTTGGTCTGATGTGGGTGGTCGGAGGGAAAAAGAAAGACGATGGCGCCCCCCCCCCAAGAAACCACAGCGCTCCTTGTTCTTAAAAACAGACCGAGATTTGCGCCATTTTGTCCATCTCGGCGGAGCGGCTAGGCCTGCGCCCACCCACCACCCCCGTCCCCGGGCTAATTAGAGACCAACTCATCTCTTTCGATTGCCTGGCAGGAGAATGCTGGTGTGTAAGGAGCCGCCATCCCGCTTTTTATACTGGTTGGCGGGACGCTGAATTAGTTCGTTCGCCAAGGTTTAGGAAATTGAGGGCTTGATGCTCCTTTTAATTATTTGCCCTTAAAATCACTAGCCTCCCCCCTGAGGGAGACGCCTAATATGCATTAGAGGAGTTTAAGCTTCGGTCGCTTTTGCATATTTACTTGCTTCTGTCATTACTGACCTGCAGAATCTCAAAACTTCTTCTATGTAGTTTACAATATAAGCTCCTAATTTGCTGAATTGTACTTTTTCTCTAGTAACATGGCTGGGAAGATTGGTTTTACTGAGCTTTGTTGTGATGTGCTACTGGGATAGAATGGAAAAATGGTTGGGGACAAAGCAATTGGTCCTTAAATAAACATTTACCCTTCAGTGAGACTGGAACAGTAGCTATGAAATCTGTCACTTTGTGGGGCTACAGATTCGTGTCTGTGTCAAACAATGGTAATAAATTCAAGGAAAACAGATGCCATAATGTTAATTGTAAGATTGTAAATTAAAAAAGAATAGCTATCTAATCTTAAGTGAGTATTTAAAAAACAGGTAAAAGTGAAATTTATTTAACAACATTTTAAACAGACTGACTTTGGCAGTACTGGAATCTGCAAAATATTCATTTACGGTGGATTACATTTGCCATACTGAACAAATTAATAGTGCATTTTCTAGTATAGTGCTACTGTAAATTGCAAACTACTGCAATTTTTTATGCTATGATGAATGTTGAAGAGTTTCCAGAATTTATTGATAATTGTATATTATACTACAGAGGCTGAGATGATAGATCTTTGGGAGGAAGAAGGGGAAAAATCAGAACTGTGGTACTGAATATGAAAGGACAAACTTAGAATAACTAAACCTACATGAAAGAATGACAAGATAAAAGGTGGCTGCAACATTGAAAGTCTCAAGCCTTTTCCCCCTAGAATCAGTATATTTTATTTAATAATCAGATACTACTTCTGAATTTACTGAAATTGTTAGTACAGTTCAATATACAGGTGAAACTTGAAAATTAGAATATCCTGCAAAAGTTCATTTATTTCAGTAATGCAACTTAAAAGGTGAAACTAATGTATGAGATAGACTCATTACATGCAAAGCAAGATAGTTCAAGCTGTGATTTGTCATAATTGAGATGATTATGGTGTACAGCTCATGAAAACCCCAAATCCA
>JAEANM010003143.1:0-22932 GCA_017656035.1 Myanophis thanlyinensis
ATCAGGCAAGACAAGAGGAGGTGGCGTATGCCTGATGGTAAATAACAAATGGTGCAACAGCACGAGCATTGTTCATCAAAATAGTAATCAGAACTCAATTCAAATGGGACATGCAGAATCCAGAAAATTGATCCACAGATGCTGTTGAGCCAAGCACAAGAGGAAAAAAGTGAATTTGATCCACAAAGTGAGGCAATTTCCATGGTGTTGTGGGGCTTTCAGGCCCTATTGCTGGATTGTTCAAAATACAACTGTGAGAAATTTTCCAGAGTTTTGAAATTAATTATAAATAGCTCTTGGGTTATGTTGACATTTGGGTCCAGGATTGTCATAGCTATGCGGTGGGGTCCTAAAGTGTGATGTCACATGACTGCATTGCTTAGTGATGGCAATCCCAGTTGCTATTGTAACCCTAAGACACCGGTTGTTAGGTAGAAAGTAATGGAAATCCCAGGTAATGAACACAGGGAGGAAAGCAAAAAGGGTGGTCTGGAGAAGCTCTGGGGTGACCAGTGCAGGCTACAGGTGAGTTGGGGGAGGCCAAGAGAAGAGGGTGCTGCAGTGCCACCTGAGCAGAAGTAAACTGGGGCAATTTACTAGAATGACTTGCAATCTTCCTGCAACCTTCCCCACTAACACTGCTTGCAGGAAATCAGCGCAGAAAGTTACAAGTGACAATCATGTGATTGTGGCTCCCTGAAATGTAGTAATCAGTCTAGGGACCTGAGTTCAGGTAGTCCTCGACTTACAACCACAGTTGGAACCAGAATTTCCATTTTTAAGCAAGACAGTTTTTAAGTGAATTTAAGTGATTTTACAATCCTTTTTGCCACAGTTGTTAAGCAAATCTCTGCAATTAAGTGAATCATACAGTTGTTAAATGAATCCAGCTTTCCCCATTGATTTTGTTTGTTGGAAGCTGGCTGCAGAGGTCATAATTATTGACTAAACAAATCATAAAAAACATTGATTAGATGTGAGAATTAAACAATAGAAAACATTGATTTTAGGAAACGTTCCACAAATGAGAAATTCATAGGTCGCATCACTGCTTTTCCCAGTTCAGTTTATATCTTTTTTAACACTTGAAAATGTGTTCAAGGATTTCTAGAATATGCTTTATATTGTTTAATTCAAGGGTGTCCAACCTTGAGAAGTTTAAGATGTGTGGACTTCAACTCCAGGAATTCCCCAGCCAGCCATGGACCCCCTGATTTAGTTGCTGAAAAGGCAATTTCTTGCATAATAAACGAACAAACAAACAAAGTCAAGACAACTGTTTTTTTAGAGGAAAAACATAGTTTCCTCAAGTTAGAAAAAGAGGTTTAGACTACTATGCTAAAATGCTAATATCACTTTTATTAAAAATATAATAATGAACCCTAAAATTCTAGGTAACCCTATCATGGCTGAAACTTCAAGGATTGATCATATACCCATATTTTTCAGTGCTGCTAAAACTTTGAACAATTCCTGAATCAATGAATATAAACCAAAAAATTAATATAAACCATTACCTGCACTTTCATGTTTTAAAAACCACATGCCATCATTCCTTTGAGGATAGTACTGCTAAAAATCCATATAGCTATTATGGTAAAAGCCCATAATTTTACATTTGACTATCTTTTGTAGAAAGTAATGAATTTAAAATATGCTTTCATTAGGAAAAAAACATTGAATCAGAAAAATGTACACATCAACTTCAAATCTGCATGAGTTCTAATTTGTATTATCTTTTGTTGCTGTGGCTTTGCTTGGGCATATTTTAGCTGTAACACTTAATTACATAAATATAAAAAATAAAGTCTCCAGGTCAAGCTTGAATTGTGGTTACATAGACACATCAATGAAACTCTTTTAGCCACAGTTTGAAAATGGTTTGCTGCTGTCTCTATCCAGATGTTTTTTCAACTTTTTAATCCTCAGTGTTCCTGATTGTTCCCATTCCAAACACTAATCAAATCTGATGCAGGCTGGCTTAGCTTTTTGAGATCAGCCAAATTGGAGGTTGCCAGTCAGTATGCTGCAGCATATATAAAAGTCCTTGATTTATGATCATAATTGAACCTGAAATTACAGTTGTAAGCTTTGGGAGTTGTTAAGCAGATCACAATATGACCATGCCCAATTTTACAACTTTTTTCAGCAGTCATTAAGTGAATGCTGCAGTCATTAAATGAATCCATTTTCTTCAATGGACTTTTTTTTTTTTGCCAGAAACCAGAAATAAAAATGCCAAAAATCACAACCACATGACTGGGACACTGCAAATGGATGTAAATGTGATCACAGGAGTGAGTGTGTGTGTGTGCGTGCGCACACAACAGTCATTAAGCGAGAAGTATCTGCACACACACACTAAAGCCAATCAGAATACAAATTTCCAGAGCTGGAATTGCCTATCCAAAAAAAGTGTTTCTCGGTGCTACTTCAGCAGTTTGTTTCCACCATCTTGTGAAAAGGAGCCATTTTGTTACTCCTGCTTCAGTTAGGCATCCCACTCCCTCCTCCCTCCCTCCCTCTTCCAGAAGTTTCTATGCCTCCAGCCAATTGTTAGGCAGCAGAGTGGAAGCTGCACATCTGATTGGCCTGTTTTTTTTATATAAATATTCTGACAGGCCTTAAAATTCTGGCAGTTGTTCCTAATTTAACTGGGGTGAGGAAGAGCGAGGATAACCTGTTATTCATTTTCTGGGGAAAAGGTAGCTAGCTGATTTTTCCCCTTATCTAAGGACTGGATCCAGAAGGGATTCTCCTCAAGTTCCCTTCATAAAAGTCTGGATGAGGCAGGGCATTCATTCAGTGCACCGAGAGTGATTTATTTATGTAGCAGTTATTTATGTGTCATCTTTAGAAACTGCTGGTTTCCCTCAGATTTTTTGTTCCCTCCAAAATAACCATCCTGTATTCAACCTCCTTTTCTTTTGACCATGTCTTGCCCTTTGGTCAGGAATAATGTTTCAGGAATAGGAACAGGCAAGATTGGAAGGGGCTGAGGGAACTCATGGAAGGAGCTCCATCCAACTTGCTATTAAATATTTCACATGATTCTTTTTTGCTTCAAGGCTGCAAAGTGATGGGTTAATAGCAGGGAGCTTTTCAAGTTGGGCTAAGGCTACAGCTGAGATGAGGCCTAGCAGTTTCCAGCTCCTGAATCAGACCAAATAAATGCCCCCTCACTTTTTTTTTCCTCTCAGGGGGCTAGAAGTCACCGCATCGGTCTGATATGATAAATTAATAAGGGTATTGGATGGAGAAGAGGTTTTTTTTTTTCCTGATATTTTTAACTGGAGGTGAAAGAAAGCAGGTCAGGAAGCAGAGAAAAATATTCCATCCAAAGTAATATTAATCGAGATATCTCCAGTAGACGGAGTGCACAGTTCTATACAGGGAAAAAAAAGCAAAGCCACAAGTCACAATCTTGGCAACAAAAGGGCCTGATCTGTCCTTCCCATATTCTGTAATATTGGGAGGCGGAAGGTTTCACAGTCTAATTTAGAGCTGTAAGGTTTCATGGTTGTCTCTTATTCAAGCAATGAATCAGCTCTGAGATCAATGCTGTCTAGTAGTTCTATGATTATTGGCTAGGAGCTCAATCTGTTTTGAGGGAAAAATTAAAATGATCTGCAACAAAGCAGCAGAGCATCCGTGGCCAAAACACACTGGAATTTCTTGTTTACATATGTTTGCATATCAAAATTTTAATTATTAATTTTTGACAATACAGGAAGCTGTATAATTCATCCCTTGAGAAGGGAAATTTAGACAGAGACAGTGGTTAAAGGTTCCTTCATGTGTTTTGTCTCCCAACTGGTTTCATCCTCTTCATTTGCTCTTACATTTAATTAGCCAAAAATTAATCTGAAAGGAAAGGACAAAATCAGAATGAAGAATTTATCCTCAGATGAATGAATGCTCTGTGACTGTCAATGGTATATGTTGAGTAGAGATGTTAGGAACAGCAGGGCAGTGAGAACTAGACTGCCGTTCAAAGAAGTTGACTTGCAGTACTTGGGAGTAGCTACCATGAACTGGGATGAGAATTAATGACAAGGTGAAGCCATGTCAAATTATTAATAAACAGAAGGGAAAAGTGCAAGTTAGAAATGAAGAGCAATTTCAATAGCAAGGGTTTGAAAGAAGTAATTTGAAAGAGAAGGAAACTGCTAGGCTAAAATCCCAAACTTAATTTGGACGAAGTCTAAGTTTGGATAAGTCTTAGATATTATTAACTTTCAGCTCCTTAGAGGAGAGAAATCAATAAGGAGAAGATATTTCTGAGCCAGAAACCCTCAGTTGTCTAGAAAGGGAATAAGAATCATTGGAATGGTTACAATACTTTTTCTCAGTAGCAATGAGTAATTAGATTAGTTAGCCAAACCTCTAGGATGAGGACTTATTTGGGAAGTTGATTTGTCTTTAGGAAATAGATTTGTTCTGAGAAAGGGCAAGCAGCATATAAGTTTGATATAAGCAGCCTATAAGTTTCCCCATATTTTGCCAATACACCTTCATTCTCCTGCTCTTTCTCTCCTCACTTTCTCAGAAATGCAGACTGTTTCAGCTGCTACAGTAGACACCAAGAAAAAATCATTCCCTTTTACAGCTCCTTTTGATCCTCGCTTTCCATTCACCAACCAGACTCGTAACTGCTACCAGAATTACGTGGGTAGGTAAAAGATAAGATGTGACCATAAGAGTTAGGATAATTTTTGTTGAATAGCTTCTGAGCCATGCAGGCATATAAAGTAAGCTTAACTGTCTTCTAGGCTGTCCAGTTTATCATTCCAGTGGCATATACTGTATTAAATAAAGATAAAGAAACACAACTGCTGCAAGAATTTGTTCTACATACCTAGCAAAAAAGAGACTACTAACTCCAATAGTCTTATCACTGTACTTAGTGGAAGTATAGTGACAACAGTTCTGACAACTGTTTATAACCAAGGAATCAAAGAAATTGTGCTGTGTTTCAGATGCAGGTTGGAATATTTGACTGAATGTGTTTCTTCAAAGCTCATCAATTGACAGTACTATATTTGCAAAGAACCCAGTTCCAGAGGTTGCGCAATGCACTTGCTACAATTTTCCTATATATTAAACTGAATAAGCACAATGGATGACACTTTATTTCTTGCATTTATCCAGACTACCATCATCTTATCCCCATAAGAAACTTGTAATTAGCCTGAGAGATCTTGGCCCTAAGTCACCTAATAAACATGAAAATGAAGAAAAGATTCTAATGTGAATTTCCCATTTCTAGTTCAAGAGTTGAACAATTATCAGAAGATATCAGCATTTTCTTCCCTGTCCTTGCAGATTATTACCGTTGTCTGAAGATTATGACAAGCAAAGGCAAAGATGTGCAGAAGTGTGAATGGTATCATAAGGTTTTCAAATCCTTGTGTCCCAACAGTTGGGTAAGTAGAACCATCAGTTATGAAAGGAAAAATAATCACTAACTTTTTTTCCCTACAGAATCCCTTCCTTCCCTCCTCCCCTCCCTCCTTCCCTCCCTCCTTTCTTTTTTGGAGTGATAGATGATTTCAATTAGAACCTGGGGCAAAATGTGTACCTTTTGGAAAATCTGATAACTTGTTCATCCCTTTCAAAAGTAAGTTACAACTGCGTTTATCCGATACCATTTTTCCATATCCATGAACATGGCCTTGTTCTGAAAAGTTTTGATTATTTATCATAGCTTTGTTATTACTTAAATATATGTGTAATATCCATGAAACTTCTAATAGTAAAGTGGTCTTCAATCTGATAAATATTTTTTAAAGAGGTACCCACCGGTGTTTCAGACCAACTGGCCTCTCTTTGTAGTGTAACAGGAGAGCCTATGATGTGGCCTTGTCTTAGCCTGATTGTAAAGGGCTTGCCCTATGTTTTTTTCTCTGAATCACACATCACCAGCTAGTACTAAAACACACAGGATAGCAGTGCATCAGTGAGCAGCTCTTTTTATCACTAAGCCAGGTCTGGATCTCATCATGGTTCACATTGCTACTGTGAAAAGGCTATAAATGTGAATCAAGTTCATTTGCTATATAATGTAAGGATATGATCCCTGTTTACAATATATACAAGACATTCCCTAATTCGGTAAACCCTGAATAATTTAGCCTACAAATACAGGTAGGGCTGGACATCTGATCACATCCGAATTGGGACCAGAATTTCTGTTGCTAACCAAGGTAATTGTTAAGTGTGTTGCACTGAATTTCATAACCTTTTTGCCACAGTTGAGTGAGTTACTGCAGTTATTAAGTGAATCATGCTGTTGTTAACTGAATCCTGCTTCATTGATCTTGTTTGTTGGAAGCCAGCTGGGAACATCGCAAATGGCAATCACATGGCCCCAACATACTGCAACTATCATAAATACGTACATGCCGGTTACCAAGTGAAATTCAGTTGTCTGAATTTTGATCATGCGAACATGAGGTCAGAAGTCCAATTTTGATCATGCGAACTGTCATGGTCAGAAGTCCAAGGACTGGTCATAAGTCTTTTTTTTTCAGTGCCGTTGTAACTTTGAACAATCACTAAAAGAATGGTTGTAAGTCGAGGGCTACCTGTACCGCTGAGTTTGCTGTCTAGGAATTTGAGAGTTGAGAGAAAGCACATCTGCAAGATATAAAAAAAATGAAAAAATGCCATTTTGAGATCTTCAATGTCATAGGAATATTGTTAGTTTTGTTGTTGTTATTGTTCCAAGACCCACAATATTGTGTGTCTGTGCTTAAGCCCTCCTTAAGGTTCTTATTTGCTCTTCAGGTTAATCAGTGGGATGAGCAACGTAAACTGGGAACTTTTCCTGGCAAGATATAAAGATCTATCTTCTGTTGCCTTCACGAAGATAGCCTGGGAGGTACAACAGCAAGAATACTTTCGTCTAGTTCCAATTCGGCGATTAGTTACCTCAGCAGAATTGTGAATCTTCGCCCCACCAAAACAGAACAAAGCGCAAATAGAAGCATTGTTAAAAAAAAAAAAACCCAACAGAAGAGTAATTCCCAATAAACAACTTTTTAACAACTGAAATGTTTAGGTATTTTTTAAATGCTTTTCTCCCCAGACTTGTATATATGAAGCTGTGATTTTCCCGCTATCTTCAAATTTATTTATGCTTTACCTTGTTCTACTTGCTCATGCTACCTCTGAAGAAATCTCTTCCTCTCCAAAATTTTAAATTAATCACACACGTAAGTATTCTGTGGAAACCTGTATTAATATATTTTCTCAATAGTTTATTCAAGACACATTTTCCCCTTTGCTTCTTAGATGTTTTGGGCTATCATAGCAACCTTCCTCTTATCTTGAGCAACTGGAGCTGTAGTCCAGTACATATGAAAACATAGTTGCGGGTAGCTGCTACAGGATAAGCTGGTGGTTTTAATTGGAAAAATGGTACAAGAGAGGATTGAATCTGCCTCTCACCTCTTGGTTTTTGATCCAGGTCTAAACAGGTGATTTATGCCCAAACAGAAAGAGCCAGAAATAAAACACAGTTTATTTGACCATATAAGGAATCACAAAATCTTGAGGCTTCAGATATAAACCCAAGATTGCCTTGCCAAACATTTTGCCTTCTAAAACCAGATTTTGTTTGCGGATATTGGATCCACACCTCAAAATATACAAGAGATAATGAACGGGAAAGGTGTGAAGCCAGGACATAAACACCACTCCTTTCCCCACACCCAGGCATTACTGGCTAAGGAAAATAGTTGGAAGGGAAATGCGCGCTCACGTACTGAACAGGCACACACCCAAAATCGAAATTGGGGTCGAGCAAGTGTTGACACGCCCTGCCAGGACAACCACCCCATCCTCTGCCTACGAAGTGGAGTGTGGCAAAGGGAAAACAAGTCTCCTCTGGAATAATAACTCAGGAAACAGGTGCGGGAAATCTCCTGATGCAACTGCGAGATTGGATGGACGGGCAGCATTGCTGAAGCTGCTTATTCCATGGCCCCAAACAGATACACTCACCCACCCTCCTGTCATTTCTGTGCCAAGGATCTTTCTCCGACAGTCATACACTTTCTGTTTTGGGTTATACAAGCACGGGCTGTGCCTGTTGCTTTTCCTTACCTTGTGGTTATTTTTGCTGAGCGGCAGCAATAATCTAATGGAATTTTGGTGCCTTGGTGCCCCACAGAAGAGGAACGATGCCACTGCCGAAGCCCCCAAGGTGGCCTGAGCGCTAGCTGGCTTCTTTCTGCCTCAGCCTTACTATCGCCTCTGTGTGCAACATAGAAACAAGAACAACAACAATAATCTAGCCTTCCTGTGTGCTTGCTGTAAGAGTGACAGATGGTTCTCGACCTGCAATGGTTCATTTAGTGACTGTTCAAAGTTACAACAGCATTAAAAAGAAGTGACGGTATATTATGACTGTTTTTCTCCCTTACGTCCATTGCAGCATCCCCATGGCCATGCAATCAAAACTTGGATGCTTGGCAACTGACTCATATTTTATGACGGTTGCAGTGTCCCAGGGGTCACATGATCACCTTTTGTAACATTCTTACAAGTCAGTGGGGAAACCAGATTCGCTTAACAACAATGTTACTAAATAACTGCAGTGATTCACTTGAGAAATGTGGCAAGACAGCTGTGGCAAGAACAGCTATGGCAAGAATTCATTTAGCAACAGAAATTTTAGGTTGTAATGTGTCATAAGTTGAGGACTACCTGTATTAGTATAATATGATTCTTTTAAAACATGCTAGCAGATGTCCTGTTCTTCTATGATGTTTTCAATGTCAGTCAGTTACTTCCATTAAGTTAATGGGAATAGAGCCTGGGAGAAGAATGTACAGTAGTTCCCTTTTCTCAGCATGTGTGGTACTGATGAAAATCTGTCCCTCCCCATAACTGTTTATACCCTGCAGCAGAACAAGCACCAGCCTTTCTCTTGTATTATATGATGCTCTTAAGGGATTCAACACTGCCTCAATCTCAACTGCACTTCGGCTTTTTAAAATCACCCAGTGGTGTGCCTAATTACTTCCTCTATCTTGCTACCCCCTCTGCTAAATTCGTTGCCTTTCTCGAGGGGTGGAACGTACACTACGCAATTTCTTTTTCTTGTAATTTGTGATGGGCCTTGCAGAATAATCTAGCTGGCTTCTAGGGGAAGCAGTGTACATAACTTGGATGGGTTTTTGACTGAAACTTAATAGGATCCTATTCTGTTCTTTTATCTTATTCTAATTCATTTTTACTTTGTGGCCATGCCTTTCCAAGACAAGTCATCGAAACAATGTTCAAAGTTTTTGTGACTGACACAGATGAAAAAATATCCACAGGCACAGAAATCCACAGTGAGATACCAATAACAGCAATAAAGCTACGTATATTTATATATTGCCTTTAATATATAACACAAATGTATTACTTTTTAAATATACTCCATCTAAAATATATTATTTTTAAAGATTTGGGCTCAACCAACCAAGGTACGAGGCTGTCAAAATGAATGCTAATATGACCAGTTACAAAAACACATTTGCATAAAACAGGTATGAAAACGAACCCTGCAAGCTTGAGCCAATTATCCTGCTAAATGTTTAGGTGGCAAATCTAGAGTTTAGGGGAGAGTGACGCTCTAAATTGGATTTCTTCCAGGAAGAATCTCATTTATTTACATGGCCTAACTAGGATTCTTTCCATGTTTCTTTGAGAAAACAGTTCATTTGGGGTATAAGTGATGACACAAATCTTCCTGTTTTTGGGAACAGAGCTTATATAAAATAACATATGACTGATCTGCATTCTAAACTTCTAATAAAACTAGGAATCGATTTGTAAGATTTATATCAACCATTTAAGAACCATCTCATAGACCTGCCATGTTTTGGATATGTATGTGCGTGATGAAATGTACCCACTGCCATACTTGCTGGTAATAGAGTGCTTGTGTCACCAAACTCTTGGGCTATTAGTGAAATTATTTGATATGCAGAGGTCTCAGGAAAATATCTGCACTCATACACTAGGGCTGGCCAGCCAGCCAGTTGTGACTCTGCTCTCACTTTAGCCATGCCACTTCAAGCATCCTTTTTAAAAACAAATGGAAACCTCAGCTGAGTAGGCAAAGCGACATAGCCCAATGATTCCCAGCCTGTGATCCACAACGATCCTGCAGCCGAGGTCTTGTGAGAGTGCCAAACTGAGAGATGTATGTGTGTGCTTGTGTGTACTGTACACACACTCTTGGGAGGTTGCAAGCTGTGATAGGATTTTGACTTTCTCATCCAATATCTTGTGGGACTTGACAAACATTGCATGATTTCCAACATTTAAAATGTACTCATTTAAAAATGAACCTTGGGACCTTGCCATCTGTGGGAATTACATGAACTATTGCTCCTCTAGGTATTAAGACTGCTTAAGCCCAAAGGAAATGCTAGTTTAACTTGCTTCAGCAGGTTGACATATAGTGTGATTAGGAATGATCACCTGCTCTAATTCATTGCAGTTAGAATATCCAGGAAAAAAAATGTAATGCATGATATGCCAAAACTCCGAAATTTACATCAGGGAGACAAACAGTTTTAGGGAAACAATGCAGGCAATTTTTTTCCTCACAGATCCCTTCTGTCAAATCAATAGGCTTGCAACAGAACGCATCAACTCACCCCTATTCTAATTGTCAGAATTTATCTCCTCCCCACCTTGGTTGTATTGCAAGGGGTTTCCTGACCCAGCCCCTGCTGGTTCAAGTGTTGGTCTGTCTGTCCCCTTCCCTGCTCTCTTGCCCTCCCCAGTTCTTGGGAGAGGCCTTGCTCCAAGTCAGTTTCCTGCCCACCCACCCCCATCTCCTTTTCCTGCCCCACCTCCTGTGTGTGAATGACCAGAGGCACGGGAAATCCGTGCGCAGTCATTCTGGATTTAAGTCGCAACATATACAGGAACACCATAGCAGAGACCGAAGGGAGGAGAAGATGGAGCTTGGCCTGTGGGATGCCTGAAAGTGAGTGATGTGCAGAGGACACCATATCTGAGACATCCTCTGTAGCCGGTAATCATGTTAGCCTTTGATTGGGTGTGCATTGGTATGTCTGGGGGAAAAATTTCATAGACTTTATACCATACTTTCAAAACCAGATTTGGACAGTAAACAGGTGGAAAAATGGGGGAGACTGGTGTGGATAAGGATGAATCCTGATTTGTCCCACCACATCTCAAAAGGAACATAATACGGTCTGGCACTACTTTTTTTCCAATAGAAGATCTCCAAGGTACCTTCCAACAGGCTTATCCTGTTAAATAGTTAATATATTGCACCCTGCATTATTTGTTTGGTTTTCTAATGGGAAGGAATGCATGATTGGAATAGCTTTTGATTTTTGGTCTTGGATTTTGAGAAAGGCTTTGGTTGGGTGCAGAACGAAACTTCTGAGTTCTGTGCTTAAAGCAGTAGAGCTTTATGGGAAAAAGGAAAAGGCGCCATACACCGGCTGATTAAATAGGGAAGGATTGTGTTTTAGAGTTTCGTTTTATGGCTCCGATTGAAGCATTATTGGGTAGGGTGGGGTCCGGATGGCTTTGTCTCAGAGGGGGTCTCCCCATCGTTTTCAGTTTCCCAAGAACTAAGCAGCTCATGTGAGGTGAGGCCCAGCTATTCTGACCCCCAAAGCTGGTTATCTCATCTTTTCCTGTTGACGTAACTGTTCGATTCAAGGCCTATGACTCATAGCCACCGTGGACGTTCTGGATATGTTCTCATTGCCTCTGATCTAGATCTGAATTTTGCAGCTCATGAAAAATTACTAATTGGGGACTGGAAGGTTTAGTCAAGGAGAAGGTCTAGAATAGCTGTTGACAAGCGACTTGACAAGATTTATTGGGCTACAAATGCCCAAGGGTATATGGGCAGGATGCATAGCCAACAACAAGCTGCCTGGTCATTCTGGGCATCATCCAACATATTTGAAATGCCCCAAGCTGGAGAAGGGCAAAGTATATGAAGCAGGAGAGTAAGGACAAACCAAACTGAAGCAAGGAATGGAGAGCAAAGTCTTTCCAGCTCCATTTCTGGGCTGCACAAAGTTTGTGCAAATAGGTACATATGTGCATACATGTCACTATATCTGCATCCTGCTTTTCTAAAATGAAATGTTTAACTTGTTTAAAATTGATTAAAACAGGTCAGGTGATGTAGTTCAAAGTTTTAAATCTATAAATTAGCAAAAGCATAGAGACCAGTTTGCTCAGAAGTCCGATGTTGGGGCCAATGCTTTCCAGGTGCTAAATATTGATGAGCAATGCTAACACACCTCTGTCTGCAGCCTCACTCTCTTCTTTTGCTTCTTTACCTAAAACAGACCCAGAGTAAGATTAAAGTAAAAGAATGCCATCCGGCAGCCCCTTAAAAGAGTGCTCTTTGTAGAGTGAGAGATATGGCTAACTCTCTCAGGGAGCCAATCAAACAAGACTGAAGGTGGCAAAGTAAGAGAAAGATAGAAGCAGAGAAACTCAACTGTAGGGCTATTAGAATTGGCTGCAAAAATGTAGGCAATCATTAAGTGGCAGAAAAAAGTCAAGAGTATTTTTCTAATTCTTTGCTGTCAAATAGTGATTATCTGGATTTTTGCAGCCCAAATCAAGTCCCTAATACTCTAATCGACACATCAACCATGGTACTCAAATTGGAATCTAGCTGAGAAGAAGTTGGGGTTTTGTTATGTAGGCAGATTAGCTTTAACTCTGTGACATTCAAGATTTTGTAAATCTGGTTTTGTAAAGTACCTCTTTCATTTTTTTCAGTCATTGTGGTACTCATAATACCCCCACCACACATCTTCCTTTGTTCATAGCCTTTCTATATTAAAGCACCCCCAAAAAACCCCACCACACTGTTTAAGAATGAAATTAAAACTGTTAATATTGTGCTCTATGTGACCAATGCTCTTAATATCCAACAGCTCTGCCCTGTATCAAGTCACATTTAGCAAGCCAAGGTTTAAATATAAAGGAATTAAAAAAAAAACTATAACTGCAAGGAGTGAGAACAGCTGGGGAAGCTGTGTCCAAATACTGCAGAAGCCACTCTGTTTAGGTCAAAGAACATCAACCAGAGGAGGGCCACAGTCACCAAGAATCTGTCTTACAGATTGTATTTTTCTGTCTGTTTCTCTCTCTCTCTCTCTCTCTCACCCCCTTCCTTCCTCTCCCCCTCCTTGTGTCTTTCAGTAATCTAAGTGTTGGTGATCATGTTCTCGGATGAGCGAAAAGACGGGAGCCCCCGCTTTGGGAAACTTCACTTTCCTGTGGGGCTGTGGATCAACTCACCAAAGAAGCATTTTGCCAAGTTGGGACGTAGGTGGCCAAGCGTGGGGTCCGTCAAGTAGGTATTCAAAGAGAACTATTGCCAAGCTCCCCCCCTTAAGCTGCCTTGATATCTAAAATTTACACAGCAATACTTTCTCCTCCTCTGAACAGATGCATTCCTACGACAATACCAGGCTTGATTATTAGTAAATAACACCAAGTAACACTGAAACGTGGGAATGGGCTGTTTCTTAGAAGGAGGACAAGATTTCCTCCTTCATCAGCCAATCAGCACCTCAAAATCCCACTCACCCAATCAGATGCAAATATGTGGGATAGTGCTAGGAGCCAGGGCAATACACCATTATGCTGGCAAAAATTTTTATTGCCAGAGCAATGATTGGCTCCAACTGAGGTATGCCTGTCCAAAAACCTGCAGACAAATTCAAGAACTGCTACAGAGACCCTGTCAGGTCATCTGAACTGACCTCAAAATTCACAGCAGTGTATGTGAGTTTCGGTGCTTATCTTCTTAAGATATTGCACCAGTTCAAGCAAAAAAATTATACAGGTGGACTTCAACATATGACCACAATTGGGACCAGAACTTCCAAAGTTAAGCGAGTGATCGTTAAAGTGAGTCATGCCCAATTTTACAACCTTTTTTTGCTGCTGTCATATAAGCAAATCACATAGGCACTAAATGAATTGGGCTTTATCCATTGGCTTTGCTTGTAAAGCCGTCTGGGAAGGTCGCAAATGGTGATGATCATGTGACCCCAGAATACTGGAATTGTCATAAATACATGCCAGCTGCCAAGCACCTAAAGTTTGATCACGTGATCATGGGGACGCTGCCACAGTCATAAGTCCCTTCTTTTTAGTGCCATGATTTTGAGTGGTCACTAAATGTATTTATTTATTTTATTTATTTTATTATTCACATTTATATACCGCCCCATCTCCCTAAGGATTCGGGGCGGTTCACAGTTGAGGACTGCTTCAATTATAGCCCAGAATTAGTTCAGAGAAACCAGTTCTTGGGATTTATAGAACCAGGAAAAAAAACCTTGCCCAACAATTTGTGTATAATACATCATATTAAATCCATTTTATCACATCTCTTTGCATAATTATGTTCCCCAGGGACAACTGGCAACAATTAATGTGTGTTCCATGCTTTCAACGTGTCAAATAATATTCTATATCTTACTGGTCTTCACCTCGGTCTCATCTGCATTTCCTCCTTCGTTAAGTTCAGAAGAATTAGAGAACCATTATGGATACCGAGTCACTGGTTTTTAAACAGAATTGTCAAATATGCAACAAATGTACATTCAAAATGGTTAATTTATCCAGGAAGTCATACAACATTGAACAGACAAAGCAAATCCCAAGGATCAAAGTGAGAGTCTTATTTTGGGATCTGGGATGACAGCTGAACAGATGGTTAGAAATTATATTTCCCTGTGATTTGGCAAAGTAGTACAAGGCAAATAAAAAAAATTATTATTGTGAGGAACCTTCCCATCTCTATGTCTCCTTTCAGTTATATCCCATCCTTACCCCTAATCCAGGCTTGTCTGTTTTGGGCATCCTGCTTGTAATTAGAACTTAGCCCAAATTTTTCACAATTTTTCCAGATGGAGAAAATAGTTTAACCAAATCATGGACATTATTGGTAAACAGCTATACCAATAGGGCTGTTCCAGCTGTTTGCCGATGCCATCTTTTTCCTGCTTATCAGTCACCAGAATTGCCATTTGGCTCAGATTTGGTTTTATGGAGAAATTTCCCAGAGATCAGTGTTTCTCATTCTGAGAGTTGAAGTTTGCACATCTTAATAGTTGCCGAGGTTGATGCTGCTCTAAATAATAACAAGCTGAAACAATTGGTAAAAAAATGGCACTTTCTGTCCTGACCCTGGAATCCAAAAGGTTTAAAAATGTAACACCTGGCAAAAACTATAAGTTGAGATGATTATCACTCAAGTGGGAGGCATTATTTGGCTCAGTTCTCTGTATTAGCCTATTTGGACAAGTGGAAATATATATTTTTTTCCTTTTAGCCTTATAAAAGTGCTTATCCCAGAGTTGTTTGATAGAAAGATGGGTGGCATATAAATTTGGTAAATAAAACAAAATAAATCCCCAGGTGCCTCTGCTTCTCTTCATAGACCCAAATAAAAAGCCACCTATAACTTCGGAATGTATTGATCGTTCTTTCCCCTCTGAATTTCAATCCAGCTGAATCGGTTGGGATCTTACCCCTACCAAACATGTCTGTTCTCCCCTCAGGTCTACGTCCTCAGACACTGCCAGCCGTGGCAGTGAACCTGTGGAGATGCGCCCAGCCAAGAATAAGGCTGCGCGGCACAAGAGGCTTTCAACACTCTTCCAGCGAAGTGGGGTGGGAGGTCCCACCAGTGGGGGTGGAGGCCGATGGGCCAGTGAGAAGAAACTAGCTGACCTCATTGACCCCCTGCCTGAAGAACGAGTCAAGCCCCTGTCTCAGGGAGAAGTGCCAGGAGTCCTGAAAATTTACGGAGGGGACATCTCCATGGGTGCCAACTACAAGAGTGTGCTGGCAACTGCACGCTCCACTGCCCGCCAGCTGGTGAGGGAGGCCCTGGAGCGCTACGGGGTGACACAACCCAATGCTGAAGATGCCTATGTGTTGTGCGATGTCGTGGGCAGCGTTCACGGCATGGATAGCTCCTGGCAGGCCCAATATCTCCGGGCAGTTGGTGATGGCGAACGGCCCCTGGTGCTACAAGATGTGTGGAAGCCCAAAACTGGTTGCACTCGACGATTTGAGATTCGCCGCCGATGTGACATAGAAAGGATGGTCGAGGGGGAGGATGAAGATGGAGGTGGTAAGCGCTCTTCTTCAAGGCCGATCAGGTTTTTCTACTCTACATGATTCAGGAGCTGTATCAAATTTTTCAGATGTTTGCTTTTATTTTTCGAACGAAATCACATTTCTGGGCTTTGTGTGCCATTTATTTCAATGCTTGATTTATATCCCACCTTCCACCCTCCAGGCATCAACCAACATGTAAAACCAAAACGGAATATATAAAACCAGAGAGATAAATTAAAATTAACCATACATTTTTATAGCTAATTAAGGAAGAAGCCTTTCTCTGCCCAGCGCATGACTAATTTGTGGAATTCATGGGCACACGATGTAGCGCAACAGACTTGCGTTTAGAAGATTTTCACAAAGATTTGATATTTGCTTAGAAATTCACCCCTATTAATGACCATTAATTAACTAAGACTGCTGAAAACAGAACTCCTGTATTTCAGAGTCCCAGATGTTGGAAGGAATTGGTAGGATGTATCTGTCCCATTATGATCTGTCGATGGTCTTCTCAAGACCATCTAGCTGGCGATTTATTAGCCCTTTAGTCTGTTTCAAAGCTGCTGTTCTTGTAAGGAAGAAAAGAGCTTCCCAGAACTGTTATTTACAACCTTATAGGATGGAATGTTTTTTTCAGTGGCCTTTCATGGTGTTTCCTTCTTCTAAAACAGTGTTTCTCAACCTTGGCAACTTTAAGATGTTTGGACTTCAACTCCCAGAGTTGAAGCAAAGCTGGCTGGGGAATTCTGGGAGTTGAAGTCCAAACATCTTAAAGTCACCAAGGTTGAGAAACACTGTTCTAAAACATTGGCCCAACTGCTCTGAATTCAACGTCCAGAAGATAGTCTTCAACTTACAAGCACAACTGAAGCTGAAACTTCTGTCGTTAGGCAAAGCAGTTGCTAAGTGAGGTGTGCCCTATTTTGTGACAACTGTTAAGGAAATCACTACTGCTGTTAAGTGAATCGTGCAGTTGTTAAGCAAATCTGACTTCCCCTATTGATTTTGCCTATTGGAATTCACACAAAAAAATAATAGAGGGAGGATAGCAGGATGGAAACTCCTTGAATGGAAAAAAAAAGTTCTCCCATTCAGCATGCAACTTATGACTACAATTGGGATCAGAATATCCGTTTTGCGACCTTTTTGTGCCATGACTTGTAAGTGAATCATTGCGGTTAAGTGGTCATCATTAAGTGGTCACTGCAGTCATGTGAATCCAAGGAATAGGTTACTCTTCCTTCTTAGTTTTGAAGACTGAGTTTGTCACTGACATGGCTTCCCAATTGTTTTATGGGACCTGGCTAAGAAAGTCACAAATGGGGATCACATGACCCCAGGACACTGTGACCATCATAAATACACGCCGGTTGCTAAGTGTCCATATTTTTCTATGACTGTGGAGATGCTGTGATGGTTTTAAGGGCGAGAACCAGTCGTAAGTTACTTTTTTCAATGCAGCTGTAACTTTGACAGTCATGAAACAAACGGTTGTTCAGTTGAGGACTATCTGCATGCTGGTGCAAAGGGAACGGGTGCCTAATACAGTGACATTCCTTTTATTCCTTTCCTTGCTTGGCTATAGCCATTCCAACATATTTCTAGGTACCCCAAAAAATAATAATACAAAGTAATTAAGTCGGTACATAAGCAGGTTTTCTGAATTTTGCATGACTAACTTGTATTATCATAAGTGATTGAAGAGGTTTTAGCCTGAAACGCCTGCACCTCTCCTCCTGGTTTTAGTCTTTTCTTTCTCTGTTTCTCGTAGGTATTAACTCTCAGTCACGCCGGCAACAATCCCGACGCTCCCGGGCTGCCTCAGGAGGCCACGTGGGCCCCAAAGAGAGAGCAGACAACCTCTCACTCCGGCGCAGCATCAGCGAGATGAATCTCAGCACTAAGCGCCGCAAGGACCGCAAAGGAGTGCTCAGCATGGCGGTCGGTGAACCGGCGGAAGGGGGTCCAGCAGAGGAATCGCGGGTCAAAGCAGCCGAAGAGGCTGAGAGCAATCTGGCTCCTTCGGCTTCTGAAGGGGAAACCATGGATGTGGCCAGTCTTGAGCAGCTTACTCAATGCCTCATACAGCCCCCAACTGAACACCCCTATTTCCTGCAGTTACTGGGTTACAATGAAAAGCAGGTAAATGTCTTTGGAGATTCTCAATCATCCAGGTCATGGTTATTCCAAAGACTCTTTTTTTTCAAGAGGCAACTAGACTTTCTTGGGTTTTTCTTTAAAGACATTTCGCTTCTCATCCAAGAAGCTTCTTCAGCTCTGATTGGACAATTCAGCCTCACCCATAAAGTCAGAATTGAAGAAGCTTCTTGGATGAGAAACAAAATATCTTCAAAGAAAAAAAAAACAGAGAGTCCAGTTGCCACTTGAAAAAGCACCTTTGGGAAAGGCAGGTAAATTCACCTTCTGCTAATGGACTCGTTCAGCTTTTCACAGCATTCCCAAGAGAGGAAAAGGCTAGGACAGTTTTCATCAAATGGATGTCCTCTTGAAATGCTGAACTTCTTCCTTCTGAACTGCTGAACTCTTCTCCTTTTCAGGCATGTTGATTGGGATTATGAGATTTGCCAGTGTGCTAGAGAGAATCTGAGGAATGGGTTATTCTTCCTTTTTAGTTCTGAAGACTGAGTCTGTCAATCTTGTTCACACACACCTCCTCTGCTGGTACTTCCCAGTTTTGACTCAGTCTTCAGTTCTACTAAGACATGCCAGAAGCTCAGGCCTTGCCACCACCAAGACAAGTGACAGCCCACTCAACTCAGAATGCGGCTACTACAGCGGCTTGGGCCACGCAAGTGTCAATTGCAGAAATTTGTAGGGTGGTAACATGATCTTCCCCATCACCGTTTATTCGTCATTACTGGTTGGACGCTTTTGCATTGGCGGATGTAGCCTTCGGCGGGAGGGTTTTACAAAAAATGCTTACAGGCTCTAGGTCTCAGGACCAGATTCTCTCCCATAAGACGTGTCAGCCTTGGTATGTCCCATTCCTTGGATTCTCTCTAGCACACTGGAGAAAGGGTGTTGGTCTTACCTGATATGCTCCTTTTCAGTGTGCTGAGAGAGAATCTAAACCCGCCCGTGAAGGCTATCCTGTCCTGAGTCAAGGAGCAGGGAAATGATGTGAGAACACATGACAGCGTCAACCTTGGTATCTTGTCAAAACTGGGTAGTACCAGCAGAGGAGGCATGTCTAAATAAGATTGATAGACTCAGTCTTCAGAACTAAGAGGCAAGAGTAACCCATTCCTTGGATTCTCTCAGCACACTGAGAAGGAGTGTATCAGGTAAGACCAATGCCCTTTTTAAATCTAATTCATCCAGAAAACACCAACGAGGGAAAAGAAGGACTAGTAATTGCTGCCTAGTCACTGCACCTGACGTCTTTGTTAACACACCTATTTACACAGAACAGCATTAAAGGGACTGAGAAGCACCTGGTCCAATGCCACGGAGAAAGAAAATTCATACGCACAGATACACTCACAAACACTCGAGCACAGCATTTTGGCCAAGCTTCCATCTGGTCTAGTCATCCCTTTCCTTGAAACTGGAAAGTTCAGAATTTAATCATTTCAAGCTGCTGTGTATAGATATTGCATAGCCCAGGTTCAGGGGGCAAGACTGTTGAAGTGGAATGGAGAACAAACCATAGCTGAATGATAAGGAAGTTTTCCCCATCCCCTTGCCCCCCTACCAGTCTTTATAGCAAGCAGATTGAGGAAGTCAACCTTAAAGAACTGACTTTAATACAATGAAAAAACATAGTCAATTGTCAAATTACTTTTTAAAAAAAATTACCTTCCCAAAGAGAAAAAAAACCTATGGGATTTCTTCCCTCAGCAGTATAAAAATCTTGAGATGAAAAACAAAACAAAACACTGAGACAACATGGTGAACCACCAACTACTACTCAAAGCAGAACTGCTTAGCCTAGGCTAGGGGCCATGCAAACTCAACCAATAGTGTATAGTTGCTAGTGGTCAAGTTAAGCGCTCCAATCCCTGGGCATTTGTACCAGTAGTGAAATGTAGTCTACTTGCACCAGTTCAGCCAATCTGGTAGTGGCAATGATGTTTAACCCCACCTACCCACCACTGACTGTTTGGCCCCACCCACCTGCTCCTGACGATGCTTGGGCCCTCCTACTTGCTCCTTTCCTGTCTTATATCCCCTTCATTTTTTTCTTTTTTATTTCCTTGAATCACACAGAACAACTGTTCTAAGCACCTCTGCAGCTTTCCCAATCACCCAGGCTGCCTCCAGTAAGCAAAAACAAGCAGTTTAGAAGCAATGTGGCAGGCAAAAATCTTGAGTCTTTTTTTAGACAAAGGCGGGCAAACCCAAGTAAAAACCCAAACCGATCTCAGAAAAGGATCTTTCATGCTAGTAGGGAGGAAAATGTAATCTTGAAAATTGTACATTTCCACTTGGGCCTGCAGGGAATTAATTAAATGGAACCAATTTCCTTTTCACATTTAAATCAGCCGGCCTCTTCTCACCTAAACCTCACTCTTCCCACTTTCTCATACTGCTCTGCTCCATTCCTCCCCTTTCTGCAGGAGTTTGTGATTCACGTGATGACACGTCGTCGCCACATCTTTGGACGCCCCGAACGTCGCCCAGCTCCGGACCAATCGAGTTTTGTGGACACCTTCCTGAATGCCCCTGACATCTTGCCACGGCACTGCTGTGTGGTATCCTCGGTGCCCCCCGCCGATCCCAGCCAGCCCCGGAGTTCAGCCATGGTGCGGCCTTTCCGGGGAGCATCTATCACCCACAATGGTGCCCCGCTCCATCGTCAGGTGGAGTTGGCTCCTGGAGACTTGCTGGGCATGGGGCAGTATTTCCTCTTCATGTACAAAGATCCACGAGCTGCCACTGCTCCTCCAGCTTGGCTGCCCAAAGCCTGGGTGTCTCCAGGGCTGGTGGGGGCATTGTCTTGCCAAGCGTGCGGTCGGTCCCTACAAGAGCGGCAGGAGGCATTCCGGGCCTATCTCAAGAGCCGAGAACCTCAGCTCCGTTACCGCCCTCAAGAGCAGGAGGCCCTTTTGGCTGAAATTGTGCGGCTGCAGGAAACGTCCACTTGCAGGCTGGGACCCGCCTTCCTCTTTGGGCTCTGCCTAGAGCACGCCGCTCGGGAGCTGGAACCAGGCCATCTGCCCAGGTTGATAGCCAGGATCGCTCAGTTGGTGAAGGAAGCTGTTTGGGTAAAAGGATTTTCTACTTCTTTCCTTGGGTCCTGTGATGTCCTTGATTAAGAAGGATAGTGTTGTTTTTTTAACTTCAGAAATCTGTCCTTTAGATTTATTTAATTACAGCTGGGGTCATGACTCTAGGGGATGCGGTGGCTCAGTAGTTAAGGCACTGAGCTTCTCAATCAGAAAAGGTTGGCAGTTTGGCAGTTTGAATCCGTAACGCCACATAATGGTGTGAGCTCCTGTTACTTGCCCCAACATCTGCCAACCTAGCGGTTTGAAAGCATGCAAAAGTACAAGTAGAAAAATAGGGACCACCTCGGTGGGAAGGTAACAGTGCTCTGTCGCCTTTGGCGTTCAGTTATGCTGGCCACATGACCACGGAATTGTCATCAGACAGCACTGGCTCTTTGGCTTAGAAACAGAGATGAGCACCGCTCTCTAGAGTTGGGAACGACTAGCACATATGTGCAAAGGGAACCTTTACCTTTCATTACAGCTGGTTCTCCACTTATGACCAGTCCCTTAGCGATCGTTGGAAGTTATGACCAACCAGAAAAAGAGGACTTATGACCTGGATTCAAAGTTATGAGAGCTGGGTTACCTCTGCAGTCATATGGTCTCTTGGGCAGCTGGAAACAGCTGAATTTATGGCCATTTGCAGTGTCCCATAAGCATGTGACCACCTTTTACAATGGTTTTGCCACAAATGTTCTTACACTCATGCTTACCCATTGGTTTGCTTAACGGCTGCAGTATTTGCTTAATGACTGCGGCTTTGCTTCACGGCTGTGCTGATTCACTTAAAAACCATGGCAAAAAAAGGTGTAGAACTATCATTATGGTCGTAACTTGTGGACTATCTTTCAGAGCAAATCTCATTCCTTACTAGCACTAATTACGTTACCTAATTTGGTAACCAAACATCTGCAAAAAACAACAACAGCCAAGCTCAGAGTACCAAGGACCCCCTCATTTCAACTCTGAGCTGCAAATATTCTCCTGTTTCAGAAGTACAACCCTGCTTTCTTTTCTTCATTCTGAATCTCATTAATTCAAATCTGCATCATCTGTGTTATGTTATATATCCTTTGTTATATGGCTCTGACATTCTGTCATGGAATGGAAGACAGCATGACTAGTTTCCTTAAAAAAAAGAAAGGATACAAGAAAGAAGTACTGTAAAATAACTGATTTTTAAGGAATAATTGCATGATGCTACTTCTCCTGGCTCCACATAAAAAGTGAAACATCATCTATGTTCTTCTTCCTTTCTTGCTTTCTAACATTTCTAAAAATAATCAGAAGAGAAACAAAATCATACGAATGTAAAACAAAAATCTTTTAGGTCCATAGCGGAGCAGAATTATACAGGTGCAGAACCTATAGGGGAAAACCTCCCTAACTGACCTCCATATCAGATCTCTTTAAATGAAGTAAATGAAATAAATACTCCCCCCCCCCAATAGATCCTCTAGTACAGGGGTAGGGAACCTTGGCTCTTTCATGACTCATGGACTTCAACTCCCAGAATTCCTGAGCCAGCCATTTTAAG